>SNQJ01S0049340.1:0-12264 GCA_010110895.2 Picea sitchensis | reverse complement strand
TTAGAAGCCCAGCCAATTTTATGGATGTCCTTGGAGGCATTGCCTATTACAGTCTTGAGTAGGATCAGAAAAATTATGTTTCATTTTCTGTGGAGTGGCCACTCAGATTCTCAACACTACCACCTATGTAGGTGGGAGTCTTTGTCCATACCGAAAAAGGTGGGGGGCTGGGGCTTTCGAAACCTCCAAATTTTTAATAAAGCTTTGGTTACAAGTACGATGTGGAGGTTATTAAACCATGACAGTATCTGGCACCGAGTTATTCTGAGAAAGTATCTTCACAATCTTTATCCGATAAGCTGGCTAAGGAAGCCTTCCTTTGATACAATTTCTGCTTCAAAATTTTGGTCAAGTCTGGTGCACTCCTTACCTATCATTCTCAACTAGATTAGCTGGAGAATAGGTGCAAGATCTCTGATTTTAGTTGGGAGGGAAAAAAATTTGGGGTTGGGTGAAAACTCTGTCCTTCTAAATGAGACAATTAACCACCTAAATCAGAATCAGATTTTGTCTCTGGTAGATGCTACCCAGGCGGATTTTCCGACCATACAAACCGAGAGATGGAAGAGTAGTTCGGATTTGGGTCTGACAGGCTTACTCTCTGATGACTAGATCGACTACACAAGAAACTTGAATGGCGTTGGAGTAGTTCTCCAGGCAAATGAGAAGGACACGCTAGTCTGGTCGGGTGTGGATAATAAATGAGTGTTAACTGTCAAAAGCGTCTATGAAACACTTGTCTCATTGAGTGTATTTCCGGAGTGCAGCACATGGGATTTTTTTTATGGAAATGGCCGATACCATTAAAGATTACACTTTTTTTCTGGCTCGCTCTGCACAATAAGGTTTTGACATGGGATCAACTGCAAAGGAGAGGGTGCATGGGGCTGAGTCTGTGTTGTCTTTGCAAACAGAAGGCTGAAGACATAAATCACATTCTCATTGAGTGTGTTTTTATTCGATCAGTGTGGGTGTTTTGTACACAGGCTTTAAAACTAAATTTTCGGTGGAACAACTCCTCGCTATTGGACTGTATGAATAATTGGTTATCAAACTGGCAGGCCCCAAAACACATTCCAATTTTAATTTGTTGGTTGACCTAGAAGGAGCCCAACAAGAAACTATTCGATTGTCATCCACCCTCAGCCCAGGCCATCACTGCTAGAGTCATTGAAGCACTCAACGTGCCTTCTCTAGCCAGGATCCCTCTCATTATCAGGCAGAAACTAGTTATGATCAGATCTGGTTACTTAGTTGCCTTCTTCGATGGAGTTGCAACCACTGGAGGTTCAAATTGTGGTGTCGGAGGTATAATCCTATGCTCAAATACCTCAGTTTATCGTTGGTTTTTAAATTGTGGCGAGGGTTCAAACACCAAAGCTGAATTACTTGGGGCTTGGGGCACTCTTACCCTCGCCAAGATGCTAGACCTTCAATTTATTCAATTAATGAGAGAATCGAAGGTTGTAATAGAGTGGTTGGGTCAGAAAAGAAGGCTTCAGGTAGTTAGTATTGAAGCTTGGAAGAGATGTATCAAAGATCTAATTCCAACCTTTCGACGTCTTCAGTTTCATCATATTTTCAGATAATCGAATCAAGTGGCCGATCAAATGTCAAATATTTCTCTATCAGCAGTAAAAGGGAGGTTAACTTATTTCTCTTGGGATGGTAAGAAAGCTGGGTTGAACCTCACTATCGACTTCTTTTAATTCATAAATTGTTTTCTCTGTGATTTTGACTTGCACATTGGTAAGGTCTCTTGGTTTTCCTTTCATCCGACTTTGTAGAATTGATCGTTGTCAGGGAGAGAGGTGGATAGCCCAAAATCCATGCTTTGATTTGTGTTCAGAGTTCTGGTATTCCTATAAGTTTAGTTGGTGAGGAGAGTTTTTGAATAGTTTTAATAGGTTGGCTTAGGGGCCTTTGTTATCCTCTGTTGATGTATTAAAAATTATATTAATATAATTTGTGAAATTTTCATTTGGGAAACATATCCCTCATACTATAATACATTCCATCCTTCATTTGTATAAGTCTAAACATGATAAAACAAATAAAAACTTTAAGATACATATCATAATGGTTGAGTATTACAACAAGAAGCCTCCACTTTAAATAGAGAGGACAATACAACCAGTATAGAGAAAAATCAATAGTACTCATAACTAATGATATAATAATAAATGCACAAGCATTTTTCAGTCATATAAAGATTTTTCTAGAGACTTTTTCCTACTCGAAACCCTCAATGAATTTGACAGTCTTGAGATCACCAAATGTAGTGCCCAATATTTCCTTGGATAGTTGATCTGTCCTCTCGTTATTCTCCCATAACGTGTGTGTGATTTAGATATGTTGAAAATTCTACTTGAGAATCCATCACCTTGGAGAGTAGCACAAATAAATTGATTTCCTACCTCTAAAGATTTCATTTAACCACTATAAAACCTACATTAGATCACCAAATATAATAACTTCTCCAAACCCAAATCAATAGCCATGTGTAGAAGAATAACGGTCACACTCAATAACTCTCTATTATGTGTGCCTTCCCCTAGTCCAGATTTGCAATTCCACCATCTTGGTTGGCTTAGTTGAAGTATTCCACCAACCCCGCATTAACTGGGGTTCTCTTGGGATGCTCCATAAAAAAATCCTAACGGGATTGTTGAATCCACCACTAAAGAAGCAATAATCCCAAATTTCTTCTTCTTTGAATATGTGATGTGTAACATCCTCGGCCACCCACGACGGGCCATGCTACCTCATAGAAGCACTCTTGCTAAACTCTGATACCATATTGTAACATCCCCCGACCACCCAGGTCGGGCCATGTCACATAAAACACTTTCTTACTGAGCTTCTGATAACCAAAATGCAACATATCCAACCATAGACCTGTTGGGCTATGGCACATAGAAAATCTTGTGGAACATCATACATATATAACTTAACAAACAATTACATTATGCTAATATATAGATTAATGCAGAAATAACAGTAAACCTACACATACAACATATAGAGAAAATACTTATAAATATTAGATATGTACAAATACACAACATGTAAATGAACATAGAAATGCTACTTATCTTTTTGTAGAAGACCACCAATTGCGTGCATGTAATGTCCCCACTTTGGGACATAATTACATTGTAGAGGTTTATGATGACTAGAGTAGCCAGATGGATGTTATAGCGAGTACATGGATTATTGAGAGGCAATGTGGGGTCCATCTTGCATCGCTCATCCCATTTCATCATTATGATCCATTCCGCACAGGTTGGCTTTGGTTTCGTTGCATTCCGACGATTTCCATGATTTTGAGTATTTTAAGCTATAAGTCAATTAAATTCACTGAAGTGGTCATTTTGGGCACATTACTTGGAGGAACCTCTCAGTGTAATAGCTCATTGGAATCGAGAAGAGCAACACTACAGGATGGGATGGCTAGAAGTGACTTTCAGTGGCCAGGGAAGCCACAAGGAGAGATACGATTCTTTTTAGAGGTAAAAAGGTTAATTAATTAATTAAAGTGATTTAATTAATTAATTAAATATTAATAAAATGAAAGTCACTTTGGAGGGAGAAGGTGAGCATGAAGTATAAAGGAAAGGCAAGGGCCTCTATTCATGGATTCATGTATGATCATCTTTTGATACCTGGCTTTTAGCTAGTGAGCCCAACATTGGGGGTTTTGAGGGTTTTGACTTAACAAACCCTAGAGGACAATTCAATGGTGAAATATTCCACCTAGCTTGTCCCAAGCTTGGTCTCGGAGATGCAATACTCTCTCACACCATTCTAGTTCGAGATTTACTTAGTTGCAGGAGGATTCTACATCATTTCCAGGGGTAGAGAGAGAGAGGGCACACCAGTTAGGGTTCCCAGCAAGAGGGGCGCACCATCCATTGAGGGAGGATTCGACCTAGCTGAGGAGAAGTGATTTTGGGAATTCCAGGTATTGGGTTTCCTTCGCAAGTGTCATATCATTATTCTTGGTGGAATCCAGAGGTGTTTTGGTGGTGGATTCATTCGTATTCAGAGTGGGACGATTTCCTAAGAGGAGGGCGCACCACATCTTGGAGGATAGCTAGATCTAAGGATCTAGCAAGTATTTTTCCTAGTTGAGCACCTAGGTTTTCATTGTCATGCCCCGATCTATCATTCTAGTGGATTGGTGGACCTGTTAGAGGTCTCTAGGAGAGAGGTCAAATTATTAGGGTTTCGGGCATCTAGAGGGGCGCACCATACATTGGAGGAGGTTCAGATCCATAGGGTTTGAGAGGGATCTTGGAGATCCGGGCACCTGGGTTGTTCTTGCCATCACCCGATCTACTGTTTGGCATATTTCTTGGGGTGATTGGACACCTTTGGCAGAAGGGTCGAATTGTGAGGATCTTCAGCTTTCCAACATGACGTGGCATCATTCAACTAGGGCTTTGGCACTTCATATGACCCAGATCTACTTTGGCATTGGTCTTCATCTCTTATCCAACCTTTGGAGGCTTATTTTGTATTATCGGGAGCTTTTGTAGGAGCTCATACTTCTATCTTGGAGCCACCTGTTGAGCATTCCAGATCGACATCTTCAATGTAGCAGGTTCTTCTATTTCATGAATAAAAGAAGATTTGAGATGTTTTGTCTTGTCTATCATATTGCATACGGTTGACGTATGTTCCATGATTGTATCTTCTTGTTTATTACTACAAACACACATATATAATCATCAACAAACCCTAAGGCCGAAATTTAAGAGGCCAACTTGCATACACAAACAAAAAACAGTTAATACAGTGATTAGCTAGTGTTTCCAAGAGAAAAAAATGGTTTGGGAACATTACAATGGTATCGGAGCTTAGATTCCTTCCAGCCAATGGGAATTAGCACATGAATACAGAGCCATAAGGAGAGATGGAGGAGATATGCTTTGAGATAACATGCTTGGAGATAAAATACTCCGGCCTTGGAAAGGAAACTAGGGCTATAATAACCTTTCCTCAATATGTAGCCTTCAAAAATCCCAGTTGGAGCGAAGAGGATATTTTACATGGGATCATCATAGCAGATAAAAAGAGAAAAGAAGTAGCTAGATGGTGGTAAGAACATAGAGACCCCACGCCCATTAGGAACACACAACCTTGCCAATATTGCAAGGGGTCGTGGGAACCAGATCATAGGTGCAGGGGTAAGGATCAGAAGCACACTATTGAGGCACACTATGACAGTGATGATGAGAGGTGTGAGGATGGAGCAATAGATGTTGATTTGGGACAGTCTGATAATGATACTGACTCTTGCACAGAGGCTAGTGATAGTGACTCTTGCACAAAGGCTGATGATTCTGACACGCTTGAGGAGGATGGTGACCCTTGTATAGTGGATAGACAGTCGGACGGATAGGACGATAATACCAGTACTTCAATAGACATATCACATACTCTTCATGACCTTACACCTCAGGAGAGTGGTGACACTAGTGAGGAATCACGCGTGTTTTCACCTATAGGTGACCAACTTCCTATGGGGGGGATGACACATCTGTTATCTGTTCAGACACCCATGATAGCCACGTCACATGAGGAGATCAGTGGCATGTTAGATATGATTGAGGATCCTTGTGTGGGGGTTGCACACCACATACATGTAGATCCACCGATCCAAGAGGAGATATAGGGAGTACAGACAACTGACCTTACACATACAGATCAACATGAGGAGATTGAGTCACAGTTTTTGGAAACTCCATTAGTTGAGCAGATTGTGGACACTGACAGGTTGATGGAGCACTTACTTCTGGGATCGGCCTGCACTGATGTGGATGCACTCTTTATTGGTCAGGATGACCATAGCACGTGTCTGGACACATCTACATAGGATCCAGGTGCAGATGATAGTAGCAGGGTGAGTGCACAGGAGGATACGGCTACTCATACATGGTACAGTGTGAATCAAAGGGAGATAACACCTAGTGATGGGGTGCAATGGCATACAGGAGGACCCAAAAACACAATAGACAAAGGGGATTTCAACACGTTATCTTATGCAGAGAGTGTCTTTGGGGACTCCAGAGTTGACACTAGCAGGATTGATAGTAGCAGTGAGGGATATGAGGTGGCACCTCAACATGACCATGATCAGGAGTCACACCACTTAGCAGCACAGTTGAGAGTCAATGAAGATATGATGATGGCATCCACCAGGTGCAGTGATGGTGTGCATGCATTGATAGCAGATTACTACTGGAAAGTGTCAGTGGCACATGGTAGTTCAGATAAGGGATTTTCCATGGATGATTTTCATACTCTCAGGGAGAGAGTATCTGTGATGAGGACTGACCACTATCAGTTGTTGACTGATAGGGATTACCTATTACGGATGGGTGAGATGTATCATGAGGCTCTGAGGGAGCAGTAGTTGGAGGTGGACAGACTTACTCAGGAGTTGGAGAGCACTTGAGGATTCTTGAGAGGCGTACAGACAACCCTTCAAGAATCGAGTCCAGATCAGAGGAGATCCTTGGGGAGATTAAGTGGAGATCCACTTCAATAAATGTGAGTGGACACTCGGATGTATCATTAGATCCAAGTTGCTAGAGGATGTTAGTGATATAGCAGAGGAGCACCAACTGATGGAGGACAATTCCATTTGTGTTTCAAGAGGTTGACCTACATGTAGAGGTTGATCTAACAGTATGCCCATGATCAATGATGCAACATGAGTCTACAGAAGATGACATGAGTATGCAGGAGCAATAGTGATAGTGATAGCTCAAGGAAGGCATGCACCAAGATATATGGTGGGATTCGGAGGGGTTTATTGGATTGCAGGGAGGAGACTCACTTAGTGGAGCATGGAGATGATTCTCCTTTGAAACATCACATAGTTAGGAGATCCTGCTACCATATCAAGGTTACATGGGAGAGGTATAGGTTGGTGGACCCATAGTTGGAGGATTTACATTCGGTTGTACTAGATGATTGGGAACCCGATATTGAGCACATGAGAGTATGTACAATGGATGCCATTGGATGAGATTTTGATTGATTCCTTGAGATTGACCAAAGCATGTGATGATTTACAGATCTACAGTTCGTTACAGAGGTTTTTTTTAGCCTCTCTCGACACATTTATCATTGACAAAAACATGAGGAGGATAGAAGATGAACACATAGGACTTTTACTAGCCGGTGTCCAGTCTCACACGGGAAGCGGTTAGATGAGGGTAGGTGATAGAAATTTCCAAGTATACAAAGCATGGGATCCGGGAGTTCACCTTGTTAGCAATACGTTTTACGTCATGATGACCCAAGTTACACCAAAGAGCCACTGCCTCCACCTTGGCTCGGTTTGGATTCGGCCTACATTGATTTGTCCAATAGAGCAAGGCAACTTCCTCTTGATCATCATGATTGGATGAGGATATGGGTGGATAGGTACTTCTTCTCTGAATATTTCTTCTGGATATAGTTTACGGGTGAGAAGGTTGGGGTGGTCACAGGTGTTTTATCTTGAGGATCGAGGAGAGGAGGATCATGTATGTATGTAAGGGGGAAGATAGTCATGGTGAGAGTAGTGAGGGGCCAGCATGGTGATCTTCGAAAAAAGGTTAGCATGGGACCCAAGGGATTGCGGAGATTAGGCATTGCTGACTAGCAGTGGTGGACGCTGGGGAAAGTTGTCCCGACTTTCCATTGAGCTTCAGTCTTGAGGGCAACACAGTGCTTGAGGGTGTCTCACAAAGGTCTTACAATACCTCATTCAGGCATCAACATGTGCGAGTTGATGGAGGCCATGTTGATATTGGTGGGGACTTGGAGGATAGACTCATTTGAGATGAGGCCATGTGTCATGTACAAGAGGTTCTGAGGTTGATATCTTTTAGGACTATGCTTCGCAGAGTATTGCAGTTTACTTCTTGATATGGGATCCAAGTGGTGGAGTGTATGATTGTTCATCCTTGGATGGGTTCCACTATGTAACCCATAGGTGGGCCGTGGGGGATCCTGGTATTTACTTGGAGGGATTTGGTTATTGCTTGAGGGACAAACAATTTTCTAGCGAGGAGGAATTGTAATGTCCCCACTTTGGGACATCATTACATTAGAGGTTTTATGGTATTGAGTAGCGGATGGATGTTATATGATGCGAGGTTATTGAGGAGGCATTGTGGGGTCCAACTTGCATGCAGCTCATCCCATTTCATTATTATGATCCATTACGCGCGGGTTGGCTTTGGTTTAGTTGCATTTCAGCGATTTCCATGATTTTGAGTATTTTGAGCTATAAGTCAATTAAATTCAGAAGAGAGTCATTTTGGGGCACGTGCTTGAATGAACCTCTCAATGTAATAGCTCATTGGGATCGAGAGGAGAAACACACACAAGATGGGATGGCTAGAAGTGACTTCCGATTGGCTAAGGAAGCCACAAGGGGAGATAAAGAGCACTTTTGAGGAGGTAAAAGGTTAATTAATTAATTGAAATATTAATAAAATGAAAGTCACTTTGGAGGAGAAGGTGAGCAGGAAGTATAAAAAAAAAGGCAAGGGCCTCTACTCAATGGATTATGTATGATCATCTTTTGATATCTTGCTTTTAGATAGTGAGCCCAACATTGAGGGTTTTGGGGGTTTATTAACAAACTCTAGATGATGATTCGGTGGTGAAATATTTAGCTTGTCCCAAGCTTGGTCGAATATGCAATACTCTCGATTCATTTCACTTCCATACTCGATTCTTGGAGTTCTACATCGATTCTGGGGCGGGGAGAGAGAGGTGCAGTTAGGGTTTCCATCAAGAGGAGTGCACAATCCATTGATGGAGGATTCATTCTAGCTGAGGAAAAGTGATTTTGGGAATTCAAGTATTGGGTTTCCTTTGTAGGTGTCATAGAATTATTCTTGGTGAAATCCGGAGGTGTTTTTGTGGTGGATTCATTTGTATTGAGAGTGGGACGATTTCCAAGAGGAGGTGCACCACATCTTGGAGGATAGCTAGATCTAAGGATCTAGCGGTATTTTCCTAGTTGAGCTTGGGTTTTCATTGTGGTGCCCGATCTATCATTCTAGTGGATTGGAGCTGTTGGAGGTCTCTAGGGAAATTTGAATTATTAGGGTTTAGAGGGCATCTAGAGGGGGCACACCGCCCATTGGAGGTTCATATCCATAGAGTTTGAGGGAGGGATCTTGGAGATTGAACTTTTGGGTTGTTCTTGCCACCACTTGATCTGTTGTTTGGCATATTTCTTGGGGTCATTGGACACCTTTGGCGTGAGGGCGGTGTGAGGAGCTTCATCTTTCCAGCAGGATGTGGCATCATTCAGCTAGGGCTTTGGCACTTCATACGACCAGATCTACTTGGCGGTGGTCTTCATCTCTTATCCATCCTTTGGAGCTTATTTTGTATTATCGGGGAGATTTTGCTTGACTCATACTTCTATCTTAGAGCCAAGCTATTGAAGCTGACTCATATCCAACATCTTCATTGTATGAGGTTCTTCTATTTCATGAATAGAAAGCAGATTTGAGATGTTTTGTGCTTGTCTATCATATTGCATATAGTTTGAGGTATGTTCCATGATTGTATCTTCTTGTTTATTACGCAAACACACATATATAATCATCAACAAAACCTAAGGCCAAAATTTAAAGAGGGCTAACACATACACAAACAACAAGCGGTTAATACGGTGATTAGCTAGTGTTTTAAGCGAAAAAATGGCTTGGGAGCATTCACGGTGTGAACCATGAACCTCCAGGGGATGTGAATACATACGCTCATCACTCTCAGCGATTGGGTCACCCATAAAAATTTTGGGGCTAAAATCCACCTGGGTAAAGTGATTCCTAAGCTAGGATGAGACAATGTGATGCTACACAATCAATTAGGAAGAATTCCCTCCTAGAATCCAACTTATACACTGGCACCACAACCTCTCATTCCCACATGCATGTCCCACCCAGGAGGTGTGCCCCTTCTCTACTCCACAGACCTTCAACTACCCCACTTCCATTCCGGGCTTTAACAACAAACCAAACCTTGTAAATTCTCGAGGAGAACTATAGTTGTTGTTGGGATCCCTCTAGGAGAAAGCACTTCCCCAACAACCTCTCTCACCCAAAGAGAGAGTTTCTCCTTAGGCTTGACAACCTACTTCTTCTTTTCAAGTCAACTCACCTAGAGAGTTTCTCACAGGCGTGACAACTTGCTTCTTCAATCCATCTCCTTACAGGCCTGACAACTTGCTTCTTCAATCCATCTCCTTAGCAAATACAACAAGGTGATAGCAACGATAAGACTTGGTATGGATGTAGACAATGGCATCAATCCATGCTCAGTCCATGAGCTACGTTGGGAGTAACAACCAACCGTTAAGACACAACACAGGCTCAGAAAGATACAGGTGCATCGGGCTTCATAGGAAATACACGGGATAACTCAAGTATAATTGCGGGTTCCAGAGGTGTGTGCATGCTCAGAGGTTGATAATAGAGGTCATGGCTCAGTGCATGAGTGTATGCGTGCATGGGAATCCTGGCAAGAATGGAATAGAACCCCAAAGAATGACAAGTTTTCCAATATATAATTGGATGTCCCAAATCATACACTTGTCTTCATGAATTTGCATGAGCTCCACATATAATTTGTTCCCTTCCCACAGGAACTTAGGATAACATAGGTTATTTCCCAAACCTTAGTCTTTTAGGAAATATATTATAATATTCCCTTAGAGATAAGCTCTCAATATTAGCCCTTTCTCCTAGCCCCTTACCTTTCCCTACCTAGTGGAGCTTAGTCCCCCATTCTTTTTTATCGTGGTCGGTCTACACGCAACGATGTATTATATTAATGATATGAGTATTTACATATACAAAAATAGGCTCATTGGCCTTTAACATCTAAGCTCTCTGGCCTAATCATCACATAAGCCTCCTAGCTTATAATCACTTGGCTCACCAGCCTATAAAATATGTTAGTTTTATAATTACAACTAGGGCTCGATCTTGGGATATTACAATCCCCTCCCCTTATTATTGCACTGTCCTCAGTGCAACTTGTTTATACATGTACAATTCAAATTCTTTAAAAAGCTCCAAGATTTAGCTATTGGAAGCTTTTTATCCATTTGGTGCTCTACTTTCCAACACCAATTTTGGTATTCATACTATAGCTGGAAGTAAATTTATCTATTCCATACAACTGCTTCCGAAAATAATTCAACTCATTGTTCCATTTGACACACCCTCTTTATGGTAGCTACCATTCCATAAGAATCCTTGAGTTGCCTCCTCCTTGTTGCACTAACCTTTCCAGGCTCATGCATCCCTTCACTGCTATGTAGTCCTTCATCAATCCATCTTTCCAAGGATTTCACACACAAGGAGAGCGCTAACCCATTACCAGAACCCCACCAAGTTTCTCCAATTATAGGGATTTAGTGTCCTCAACAATATTTTTTCTTTCCCAACATTCCAACTTTAATCAATATTATGTCATCTACATCACACTCCTACAGTTATCATGAGGGAACATAAAATAATTCATTTAGAACTAAAACTTATTTCATAAGTAATTCAACTTTTCCCCAAAATATAAAATTATATTTCATAAATTTTCATTGTTGTTGCAATAATAGGATGCAGTCTTTCTTTTGGATTTCAGCAAGAATCATGTTGAATACCATTTTTCCTGCAATGCTTCTATCTTTCATTCAACCAACAAATTGTCAGTATTTCATGTACATCATACTCTCATTGCAATATGTACAAAAATCTTATGAAATGTTCTTAGAATTTTCTATAACTAACAATTCAATCACAACTACAACAAAATTTATTAGATAGAATGAATTATCAATCTATGCATATGCATGTTCATAATTAATATCAGTAAGTTCATTACTTCTTTTTCTAAATAAGAATTTCCCTGTAGTCAATGCTCATGTGACTACTTGACTTGCAACTTTCCTGTTGCAATGTCTAACAACTCATGAAATGTTCTCAACTCCATGAGTTAGCAACATTTCAGTCATTAGTATAATTATTTCCATGCAATAATATATATGAATGCACTCACAAAACACATTCAACAAATGCATTTAAGTATACAATTCTATCATGCATAAGTGCAACTATGCTACTTACTAGGCATGAGTGCAACTCTCAATACATATCTATTCAATGCACCTTTGCATTGATTGTTTAGAATTCTCTTTATCTAAGTCATGTATCTCACCATCCATAAATTGGAAATCTGGCC
>SNQJ01S0049339.1:64149-79145 GCA_010110895.2 Picea sitchensis | reverse complement strand
AAATCATACACTCAATCTATGATCTTCCCAATAATTATTAATAGAGAAAGGGGGGGAGCTTTATTCAAAAATTTATTTATCTAAATATGATCAGGGAGGGATAATCAAGTTTATCCAACCAAGACCCTCTCACTATATAGGATAAACTAGATATTATACACAAGATATCACCCTCGCCTGTATACCAGAACCAAAACCTTACAATATTTTACATGGACACCACATTCAAGTAATAGTGAAAGGACAAATTTGTGATATTAATATTAAATAAGGATAAATGGGGAGAAAAGTATTTCTAGTGTCACACTGATGTGAGCTTGGTATGAATGAGAAAATTTCAATCAAATGGGTTGGATTGTATATAGATATTGAATCAAATGAGAAAATTGTATGAAACATGCGTTTATTCTTTCCTTTGTCTATGAAGGATGAGAAGACTTATCTTTCTTTATAAATAAAATAACGTGTTCACTTGCAAAGTAAGAACATATACCACTAACATGAGACAAAGAAGCAAACTCTGCATATTGAAAAGCAACAACATCACATGCGACAGGAAATAATTGCACAAAACAAGAGTACACAAGTTCTTCCATGAACTCAGAGGAACCATGAATAGGGATACCTTTTGAATCACTTGCATTGGCTTGCACCCATGGGACTGTGGTCAATCCCCAAACACTATGTAACCTACAGATACCTATTACCGTGACCTGCAAGCTGCAAACATGATCGTTGTTGGACACATGAGTGTTCCCTTGTTGAAGTTTTTGAAGAGGTCTAAGCCTTATTCTTCCAAAAACCCACAAACCTACATGCCACATGACTTCCTATGCAGGTCACGGATAAAATAGATTTCTATGCCTTTACAATGTTTACCTATGCAGACTCATTTATCATGAATTTGGTTGCACCCTAAAGTTTATTCCATCTTTGCGAAGAAAATAGATTTCTCTTAAATACCATTAATTCCTCTTATGTCTGTGTCGCGAGTGAAACTTTCTTCGAAATACTTTTTAATAATTATTTTTGAACTTGCAGCTTGCAAACCATTTTTAGAAGAATTGATCTAGACAACCTTTCATGGGTTTTCCCGACCTGAACGTTAACATCTCAATTCATGTTATCTTGAAACCTCGCAATCTGCAAATTCACCGAATGGATTCCCCACGCAAAACCCATGGTTCACTATTCATCAAGCCTATACCTAAATCCCACAAACCTGCTCACACGGATATATGTATCCAAATTGCTTACTAATGATAAGTGATAATATTTTTCTTATATGCTTATCTCCCAAACTAACCTCTCACACACACAATATCCCTGTGGAATGGAAGAAGTACCATATAGCATAGGAAATCCTAGATAAAAAGAGGACATATTTAGATCACATTAGGTATTATAGTATGAAAGCTAATAATTGTTTTTGGATTTTCAATCCTTAAAGGACTAATGAAGTGAGAAACTAAGAAGGTGGAGGTTGATTTTCATGCTCCTGAAATGATGAACATCAGCCATATCCCTAGTCACATGATACATACAAGCTACTAGTATTATGAGTAGCATGTGGAATATAACATGGAAGAAAGAAATCGCATATCACCATCTCATGCAAAATTATATAGACCCTAGGTAATTAATAACGAAGGCATCTGCTCAAACCAAAAAGAGCCAAGATGGACAACGTTGGTAGCATCCATGTCCCATCATCATACATCATCAAGGATCACCTGAAATATTATAAAAGGAAGCAAAGAACAAGGAAATATCATTGTTTGGAAAAGAGATGGGTAAAGTGCGAGCTTTCTTAGCCAAAAAAGTAGGAGTAGTATACTGGTTCTCATGGCTATTCCCACTAGGTGGAACTATCAAATTTATGCAGAGCCAAACCAATGGGGAAATTCACTTGTTTTCACAAGAAATATAGCACCTGTCATCAAAGAATGCAAGACATTGACCGAGAGATGGTGGTAATACACAGTTCAGCCTAACATTCGTCTATATCAAAATGACTATCGAAGTTGGAGCCTTGTTGTAGGAAAGGGATAGTAATTCACAGTTCGATAGCTATTTTTGTTTCCACAAGGGCAAGGTTGGCAAGAAGACTCTCATTTTATTCCCGGTCAACTATTTCCCCTGAACCCTTGTCATAGGTATGCGGTCAATGAAAAAGTGCACCTGTAGTTGGCCATCATCTTGACGAAATTTTCAGGGGGAAATCCCTTCACCCCCAAATATTTAGATTTTCTCACCTTCCCAAGGAATATCATAGTTGGAAGGAATATTATGTAATGATTTGCTTAGGATCTAGTGAATTAAAATGTAATGGGAATAAGAAGAGTAGGGAATTTGTAACTGAATAGTCATGTAATTAGGAAGGCCAATAGTCCACCATCAGGTATATAGGAAATACAGTGTAACAAAGAAAATGGGGGGATGTGGAAAGCCAAATTTTGGTATTGTATAATTCTTTATCAAACTCAAAGACAAATAGGAAATTTCTCTACTTGTTGTTGTATTCCTGAAAACAAATTACTTCTTGGAAGGAGGATAATAGCAAGCACCTTGATGGTTCATTTATTCAATAGTGCACTGTTGGTTATTGTTTTATGCAAATGCTTCAGTGTGTCATTCTTGCAAATTGTAATTTGTAGGAAATTATTATAAATGAATTGTGAATTCAATTACTGGAGCATGCTCATGAAAATATATATGCAAACAAGTATTAATATGATTTTATTATGTAAAATTGGAAGACTTATATTTTCACATTAAATTATACACCTAAAATTGATTATGTTACTGTTAAATAGGATTGCAACTTCTTTTTAGAATATGATTGCACTGTCATATTAGAATAAACATGCATTTAGAGCTTATCATGGCTTTGATGAAAAACCTCTCTGTGGAGAGTAATTCATTTAGTTAGTAGAATTTGGGCCCATATACCGGTGGAGTTTTCTATTCAAACGAGAGTGGGTCAAATTAAGGACATGCCATTGGGAAACTCTCCCTTATGTTGATGTTGTAATTTTTCCCCGCATCAACAAAATGGCACTAGAAGGAGGGMYAGAAGAAGAGTTGAGCCCTTGGAGTCTATTGTGTTAATTTCCTAATTTGCATCCATGGCTCCTTCTCGAATCCCTTTATGAAGATGCATTTCTAGTCCTGTACCTCCCAACACTCATAGAAAGATGATAGATCTTTTGTCGTGAGTTAAATTCGATGGTTAGGGATAGATGGTTGTCGATGAACATATTCTCTAGTTTTGTTTGAATTGTTATTCTCACAATATCTTCCACAAAGGTACTATCTGCAAATTGTTTACCCTTAATTTTAAAGGTCAAGTCAAAGGTTGGTGCGATACTATTGGCTCAAAATTGGAGAACGGGGTTCTCGAAGGTTGCCAACAAAAGATACCATTGTAGTCTAGGAGCATTGGAATATTTATCCTTCTGCAAGGAGGTATCACATGAAGTGAATTCGAGACGTGTGTGTGGTGAAGTGAGTTAAAGAGAATGCATCATCGGGTTTATCATCATCATATTCAAATTCATACATCCATATGCAACAATACATTCATAAAAAATAATTATATACTAAATACACATGACAGACTTAATTCTGCAACATAGAAATCATAGATACATATGCATGAAACCAAAATTTTAGGGCCCAAACATTTTTTTATATTATTAGTGTCACGAAACTCAGTCATACATTGAATACATCTCCTGCACAATGGTTTACACAATAGAATCTCTTCTCAAATACTCATTACAAACTCTATCTAATTGCACAAGAACAGTGACATTCACGACTTCTTACAAAATCTTATCTCTACTGACTCAATGACAGTAATGATACTAATAGTAATAGTGGTGTTATGTTGTAACCCTTTTCCCATTACATATCTCCATATTTATAGTTTTCCCTTGGGTGCTTCTTTATTTCTTGATTTTGATGTCTTTTCTTGATTCCACTTCCTCTTTACATGCGCCTAAAGCTCTTTTTATTTTCCACTACTCATCCTATAACACCCCAATTTTAACCCTTATGAACTAAGAGTGTATTGTGTAATTATGACTTAGGCTGGTGAGCCAGTAAAATTGAAAAGGGGTCAAAGTGCCTAGGAAAATGTAATACCTCGTATACGTTAATAAAATACATTGTTGGTTGCAAGACAAACAAGGAAAAAAGAGATAGGGGGCTATGATTCCATGAGAGAGGGGGCTTGAGGGGATAAGTCTTTTCATTATTATTTTATTTTACCCATAGTTGATTTTATGGAGAAAAGGGGTTACATGAGCTTCTTGGGAGGGAGGCCATGTGGCTTTTGTCTTCATGTAATTTAAACATTCCTTGGGGGTTGTTTTGGATCTTCTTCGTCTTCGTCCCCTTCTTCTTCTTCTTCTTCTTCTTCTTCTTCCTTTTTCCTCACTCATTCCGGTTATTTTGTGTGCTCTTAGTCTGAGCATGGATACGAATGGTTTTTTGGGTGGCTCTTGGTTAAGTTTGTTGACTGTTGCAAATCCTAAGAGTCCTAGCATGGATATTCTTGACCAGAAGCACTGGAGCCCTGGAAGGAGATGGACAACCTGAGGGACTGTGTGGAATATAAAGGGGTCCATTCTCTTGGGTTGTGGAGGCTGGGTAGAAGAGAGCTGGTGTTCTTTGGATTGTTGTGAGTGATGAAAGGCATGTGATAAATTGAGTGTTGAAATGCATGTGTGCATGAGATTGATGGCAGTTCGGATATAATTGTCCACAATTGAGAATCCTTGGAGTTTCCAGTAGGCATATTTCCTGTCCAGTAGCACTTGAGCCCTGGAGATAAGTGGGAAACCTGAGGGACTGCATTGCAGAGAAAGGTGTTCATTAATTTGGGTTGTGCAGGCTATTGTCCAGGCTAAGGGGAAAAGATACCTGGAAATTCGGATTTGTTGTGTGGTTGGAAAACCTGAGAGCTAGTTAGCCAATTGTTGTGTGTTTAGACTTGGCCTAGGACCCATCCTTGTGGATTCATAGCCCTGGCTCAGGGGTGACCTGTTGTTGAGAGTAAAAGAACAACAGTGTATATGGTTGGGAGAAACGTCCTTGGTCTGCAACCAGTTGGTGAACGTTTACTTGCAAAGACAAGTTCTCTCTTTGTTTTATGTGTAATGTTTATTTCCGTTGTGTATTTAATTATCTCTGATATATGTATTTTTAATGTGCCTTTCTTCTGGTTATTTGTTTTGCATGGCACATTGTTTGTTTCTTTATGTTGTAGCAGGGATCTTGTCCTATGCGTGTGATTTTCATGTCTCTCTTAATTAACTTAGAAGTGATTTTATTTGAGATAAGTCACTGTGAAGTGAGTCCCTAGACTGCAGCGTGCCTTGCTTATGGGTGGTTGGGTGTGTTGCAGTCGGATTAAGTGGCATAGCCTCACCTATGGGTGGCTAGGTACATTACCTATGGTATCAAAGCTACATGTTGAAACATCGGTCCGGTATGGGGTGGATCTATTGGCCAGGATCTTACGGTTAATATCGAGTACAGACCTTGAATCGTGAAGCTCAAGAGGAATGGTGTTGCAAATTTCGTGCAAAATCTAGAACGTCAGAGATCCTTTGTAAGGAATCGAAGGATCATGACCGTCCCTTTCAAATTCGAGAGCGATCACCACCATGGGATCAAGGGAGATCTGGATCATTGGATCAGAGGGAAAGTGAACGAGGGTTGTCCAATAAAGGAGAAATAAATAATTTCAGAAGATTAATTCCTAGTCATCATATCTAGTTGATCGATCGTCAGTCTTTGATCAAAGTTAAGCATGAAAGGTAAGACTTCAGAACTTCACCGCTATGATGATCTTGGTAGGCAGGAAAAGCCTGAACTGTTGAAGGCCAAAGTCGTGAAGTCATGTCATCCATCTGATCTAATGGGAGGCACGGAGGGATCTTTGTTTTTTATTGTGGTCACCTGGAATTGACCACTTCGGGATTTTTCACTCCGAGAGTTTTAAACCTTGTTGAACTGCTACAACCTAGATCCCTAAAGCGTCGAAGTCCCGAAATTTTCGTCAACTGTTAGATCGAGGGAAGGACTTTGGGACTATTTTAGGCCACTGGATCTAGAAATGGTGGAAGGGTGGTGAAGTTTAGAATTCATAAATTCACCACTTTGATGATTACTAAGTATGTTGCAGAGAAAAACCCTGAAGCACCGGAGCCCCGAAGTGTCAAATTCACAAAGTGTAAATCCGAGAGGTCACATGAACCATCGGATCTGGATTTTTTATTGTGGATCTTCCATGTGGTTGATGACGTGGCTTATTCCATGTGGAAGGGGTGCCATGTGGGGACACGTGTCACCCATATTTGGTAACTTTTGGACCCCGATTTATTCATTTTTGAGTAACACATGGAACATGTGCCATGATTCCACGTCACCCTAGGTGACGTTATCGTGTCATGTCATCTCCAGGAGTATGTGACTCCAGGGGTTTCCAAGTTTCTATCAGTGAAAATTTTTGAAGCCCGAAGTCGTGAAGGCACACAGACCATCGATCTGAGATCCCTTCGAGACCTCGCTCAATTGTTGGATCAAACAGAGGGAGTAGAGGTATGTACTTCAAAGGATTGTCACTCTGAGAAAGTGGAATACTTGGGAATGAAAATATCCCAGAGCCCCAAAACGTCGAATTTCCAGAGTGTGTGAGAACCATCCATCTCAAAGCTTGATTAAGTCTCGATCATCCAATTAATCTATGGATGAACAGTGTAAGTACTTCGGAGGATTGCCACTATAGGGAAGTGGAAGACTCGGGAATGGAAATATCTTGGAGCCCCGGAGCGTTAAATTTTTGAATTTGTTGAGAGCCATCTATCTCAATGTTTGATTAAGTCATGACCATTGATCTCGTTGAAGTCTCTATATGGGGGCGGTATTATCCATTCGACAGGAGATTAAATCCCGACCATCTATTTTTGCTAGTGGAATGATTGATGGGTTAGGAGAATCATAACTCTGGCGTAAAACAAAAGTTGATAGGGAAAATAGCCAAAGGCTGAAGTCTGGAGGAATTGGTCCCAGCGTCGGTCCCATGCTAAGGTAAAAAGGGCCTAGAAGTAAATCAACCTTCAGACTTGGTGTTCGTGCCAACTCTTGTGTAGAAAAAACACGGAGCGGGGTGCTAAAGGGTGATTAAGCCCGTGGTTTCGACTTGTGGTCATATGGAATTTGGTTTGAAGGAAGGGCCTTTGTAGTTTTTTATTTTTTGTATCAGTTAAGGGGGATGAAAGTGGTTTTTCAGGGAGCCCTAACTTTCATCTCTGATATTGAATTGAAGTGAGATTTCAGTCGTTGCAAAGTTGATTCAGAGGAGAATGACCTGGAATCGGTCTATTTTGGATAACTATTATAAGTGATATAATTTTCTTCATGAGTTAAACAAAAAAGGTACGTGTAAATTTAATTGGCAATTTTTGTATGATATGCATAATTCTAACCAGATGATTGCTTGCAAATTTTGGTAGGATTAGAGGTATAACCATATCAATTCCAGTCTAGGATCATATTTTAGGGTCATGGAAGCATGACAAAGATTAGAGGAGTTGGATGAGGCAATCAAGAGATACAGAGAAAGTACTGAAAGGTGGACAAAGAACTCAAGAATAGTGGAACACAAGTATTAGTCAACACAGGATCTGAATAAACTATAGGTACAACAAAAGCAAGAGTCCTCACATAGGATATGAAGCTAGCAGGTTAAATATGTCATGGACAGGCATAAAAGGAAAAGTATGACTTCCTAGCCTTGAAGGAAGAGAGGTGTAGACAGTTGCAAAGATTAAGTGTGAAATAAATCCAATTCTGATATCAGAGTTCACAGTGGAAGTAGGATGCCAATGCATAGGAATTGGAGACCAAAAAATGAATGCCCTGTCACTTGAAAAGTGTCACTGAATGAAAATGGACTTCCATTGGGATTGGTATTAAGTGTGAAAGGTATGGTTTCACAGGGAAAGGTTAATGAAGTAACCTAATGGAAAACTAGGAGTAACAATATTTGATTCAATAATGTTGTAGTAGAGTTATGGAATGTTTGAGCTACTTCATTCCAGGGAAATGTCTCATAAAGGTAAATTTTGGATATGACTACCCAAAATGAGTTGTTGCAAATTTAGTACACTGGTTGGATTGCAGAAATTCCAAGGGGAACTTGGTCAGAAAGTATTTAGAACAGGGAACTATAGTGCAGATGAGAATAATAAGAGCACACAAGGCAGCATGAGGAGTTCAAGGACAACCAGCTACAACATAAATAAATAAGTGAATTGAAACATAAATGCACTAGAGTGCATGAGGCATACAATGAAGTTAAAATTCATATGCGATATTAGGCATGTTGACAATGAATGCTTGGTGCATATGGATATGTAATTTTTCATATGTCCATGCTTGGATATGCATATAACATGCTTGTGAACTTAGAATAGTCTATTATTATGAAATAATGCTTGAGTATGACTAGTGATGGATTATGTATTCAGGAAAAATGATATAGCAGGGTTAAAGATGTGGATGTTTTTGTTGCTTATGATTTCCATATAGGTGAAGACCCATGAGGGTGGCAGGAATGGTGTTCAAAATGATGAAGGAGGAAGTCTGTGAGATTCTAAAAATATTAGTTGGTCAAATAGAAACAAGTAGGTTGATAACAACCAGGAAGGTGTGCATTTAGTTTCTGTTGATGCATACATGTTGAAGGGGATTGAGGTAAGAATTCCCTCAGTCAATTTTAAATATTTAAATTGATATGTAATGGCCAAATGCCTAGAGTATGTAAATTTTGTTGATACTAGAATGCATTTAGATAATGCGTTAATTGCATATTATGTTATGATTTGTTATGAGATCGTAAACAGGTTAATTCAGGAGACATAATCCTTCTATAACAATGAATATCCATAGATATATTCATGTGTGAGACCATAATATGGTTGGATATGGAAGGGATATAGCGCTATGTGAGTGCTAAATGGTATCTATTGTATATATGATGTTTGGACTGCAACCTCTTTGTTGACACTGAAAAGCACTTAAGGATTATATTATCGGTGTTGTGTTTGGGTTGAAAAGGAAGGTATCCAAATAGTTAGGAAAGTAGTAGGAAGTGTGTGGATGATGTGTTGAGTTGTTGGCCAGACCTTCCAACTCATCATGGTCAAATGCATGACATAGTTATGTGATATTATGTAGCCAATGCATGGATACATTGTATAGATGTGGCCATGGGTATTGGAACATCGACTGTTATTTTATTTGGTAATTAATTGTTACATTATGAAAGGCCTGTGGTGCTAAAAATACATAGTGATGGATTTATACATTATATTTAATATGAATACTAATTGAAGGTGATTGGATTGTTGTTGTTACAATTCCAAGATCAGTGTTGGAGCTATTAAAAATGTTACAAGTGATAATACAGGAATCGTTGAATGCATTTGGGTGGATGCATGTATATATTATATAGCATAGAAATGATTATGCTAATGATGTGAGTATTGCTAACTAATGAAGTTGAAAACCCTTCAGGAACTGTTAGATATTACAACAAGAAAGTTGCGGGTTAAAGAAGTTACTTAATGATAAGTTACAGAAAATCTTTGTTGAGGGGACAGAGTGATAAAAATATTTTTGGATAGAAGAAAGAAAATATTGACTGATAATACATGTGTATGTAATGATGAGTTCATTCCAATTGATAGTTGGATTAATAGAAGTGATTGAATTGTAGTTGTAAACAATTATGAGATCACTTTGTGATGTTTTTTTGAATTGTTACCATGAAAATATATATATCTTGTACATGAGATATTGACAATTTGTTTGGCTAAGGAATGTTGAAATTGCAGGAAGAAAGGGTCTTGGATATGGCAGTGTTGTAAGCCCATAAAGAATACCAATGTATATTGTTGCAAGAACCAATTATTATGAGCAATAGCCCATGTCTGGAAATTTTATTTTTTCCTATTTAAAACATTTTTGGGAATTATAGTTTAATAAATTACTGACAAATTGTTTTGGTTGAATATAAATCGAGAAAATTGCAGGTAGGATGGTCTTGAATATGGAAGGGATGTAAGCCCATAAGTAAGACTGATATCTACAGCTGCAGAGCCAAACATTATGAGAAGAAATATCATGCTTGGAAAAAAAAAATTCCTATATAAAACATATTTGACATTTATGATTGAACATGGTTATAATGATATCTCATTATGACTATATGTGTATAATGCAGATGAGATGTTGGATATGCTAGCTGGAAAGCATGGGAAGGGATATTGTTGTGACATGAGAACCATGTGTCCCTAGAAATCTTCTTGTGTAAGAAATCCTTGGTCAGGCAAGATGGATCGCCTAAGGAACTATATAGCAAATAAGGGGATGCCTGAGCCTGGGCCTAGAAGGTGAGTGACCACAAGGAAGAGGAGACTTTGATAGTTCTTGTAAACTATTGATTGGAAGCATGCACACAATGGATATGTCAGAGAACATAGTGAGCCAAGTTAACAAGATAGCCATATGGATGTAGATCCACGAACCACACAGACAAGTATTGTACTGGATTATGAAAATTTACTCTTAGATTATGAACAAACAAAAAAACAAAATTATGCACAAATTGTGAATTGAATTGCTCACCGATTTGAAATGTTGTATAAAAATGATGAATGTTGAGGATATAGAAAAGTACCAGACTATGAGGGAAAATAAGAAGGTGATGTTGGAGCAATTGAATGGAAAGGGCATAGAATGAAGAAATTCCAATGGATTTGTTGTAGTTGGAGTTATGGAAGCCACAACTCTGAAACTTCCTGGCCGAGTGCACTGGAGCCTTGGAGAGAAGTGGAACAACCTAAGGGACTGCATGGTAGAGAAAGGAGTTCATTTCTTTGGGTTGTGCAGGGTTGAGAGGGAAGAAGAGCTTGTTGGTTGTAACTGCTACCAGAAATATAAATTCTAAATATCATTATACATGTTTTTGGTCGGAATGCTTATGTACACATGTTTAATTTTAGGCCAGAGTGCCTGTGTATATAAGAGTTGGTTGGATTTCCTGTGTGGATTAAGGCCAAAGAGCCTATATTTGTAATGTTAATAACATTAGATTGGTGTTGTGCATAGAGGACAGTGCCAAAATAAGGGGCAGGGGATGTAACACCCCGATTTTAACCTTTATGAACTAAGAATGTATTATGTAATTATGACTTAGGTTGGTGAGACAGTAAAATTGAAAAGGGGCCAGCGTGCCTAGGAAAATGTAACACCTCATATACATTAATAAAATACATCGTTCGTTGGTTGCAAGACGGACAAGGACAACAGAGATAGGGGGTTATGATTCCACGAGAGAGGGGGCTTGAGGGGATAAGTATTTTTATTATTATTTTATTTTAACCATAATTGATTTTATGGAGAAAAGGGGTTACATGAGCTTGTTGGGAGGGAGGCCATGTGGTTCTTGTCTTCATGTAATTTAAACATCCCTTGGGGGATTTTTTGGGTCTTCTTTGTCTTCTTCCCCTTGTTCTTCTTCTTCTTCTTCCTTTTTCCTCACTCATTCTAGCTATTTCATGTGCTCTTGGTCTAAGCATGGATAAAAATGGTTGTTTAGGTGGCTCTTGGTTAAGTTTTCTCATCGTTGTGAATCCTAAGAGTCCCAGCATGGAGACTCTTGACCAGAAGAACTGGAGCCCTGGAAGGAGATGGACATCCTGAGGGATTGTGTGGCAAAGAAGGTTGTCCATTCTCTTGGGTTGTGTAGGCTAGGTAGAAGATATTTGGTGTACTTTGGATTGTTTTGAGTGTTGAAAGGCCTATGATAACTTGAGTTCTGAAATGCTTGTGTGCATGAGCTTGATGGCAGTTCGGATAGAACTATCCACAATTGAGAATCCTTGGAGTTTCTAGTAGGGATATTTCCTTTCCATTAGCACTGGAGCCCTGGAGAGAAGTGGGACATCTTGAGGGATTGCATGGAAGAGAAAGGTGTTCATTTATTTGGCTTGTGAAGGTTGAGGGGGAAAGAGAGATGGAAATTTAGATTTGTTGTGTGGTAGGGAAACCTGAGAGCTAGTTAGCCAACTGTTGTGTGTTTAGACTTGGCCTAGGACCCGTCCTTATGGATTCATATCCCTAGCTCGGGGGTGTCCTTTTGTTGAGAGTAAAATAATAGCAGTGTCTATGGTTGGGAGGAACAGCATTGGTCTGCAGCCAGTTGATGAACTTTTACTTGCAAAGATAAGTTGTCTTTGTGTTTTCTATATAATGTTTATTTCCACTGTGTATTTAATTATCTCTGAGATAAGTATTTTTAATGTGCATGTCTGTTGGTTATTTGTTGTTCATGGCACGTTGTTTATTGCTTTATGTTGTAGAAGAGATCTTGTCTTATGCATGTGGTTTTCATGCCTCTCTTAATTAACCTATAAGTGATTTTATTTGAGATAAGTCACTTTGAAGTGAGTCCCTGGACTGGAGCATGCCTCTCCTGTGGGTGGATGGGTGTGTTGCAGTCATATTAAGTGGTGTAGCCTCACTTATGGGTGGTTAGGTACATTACATGTCTAGATAAAACATGATGTGTTTTCATTGTTGGCATGCTTGCAGTTAGATTTCCACTCGTCTAATTGTTTTCTACCACTTCGACTCTTTTGCTTACATGTTGTGATTTCTGAAAAACTTTGGCATTGGAATTTCCTAAAATGAGGCATTCCTTAAAAATGGAGGTCCCAATAGGCCCCAACCACAATATTTGACTCGTCTCGATTCAACCTTCCACTTCCTTACTGTGGTCTCCCTCAAACGGAGGGCCCAATTCAGGGTGGATCTACATTTCTCGTCAGCAGAACTAGTCATATTGGTCCACTCTTTCCTACCATTTCTAGATGAGAATGGATGCACCCATGAAAAATTATTGGCCCATATAAACAGTTGTATCTTCAGGCTTGGTAGCTAGCAGGGTGTTCCATTCGAAGTCGACAACTGAATCCAAGTGTTTCAATGGGATATAAGTATATTGAATCACGGGGAGGAAGTCTTTGAGCTCTTTCTTCATGGCTTGAGTAGCCTCATGTAGTGAATCCATGTTTTCATCCACTACTTGGATATCTACAAACTTGGCTTACTTCTCGATAGGAATTTTGAGAGCCTTCACTTCCACGTTCAGTTGGTTAAGTTGTGCAGCAACTCCTCAACCAAATTATTGTGGTGTTCCAATAATTCGACCCAATAATTGACCATATTAAATAGCTCCCGACATTCACCGACCTGAGAATGGAGGGATGAGAAGGCATTATATCCTTCAACAATGATCTGGGTGATCTTCGTGAACATAGCCCTGGGATAATCTTGCTCCTAGAGTTTAATAGTCTTAATTTTTTGTTCGAGACTGTATGCCTTCCCTATGAGTTGCGTCCATGCATATGAAACAAGCAGGATCTGGTCTGCAGGTGCAATCAGGGTAATGTCTTCCGGCAACTCGATTACTACCTATTTGAATTGGGGCTAGACTTGAACAAATTTATCTAACATGGCCGCAATAACAGACTCGACCTATATACGTAATCCTTATTCATTCTCTCTGGTGGATGATGCTTGATCAGGGGATCAAATTTTGCTCAATTTTCAAAGTGCTCGGAATGCGACGAAAACAGTTCCATTGCATCTGTCTCATCTTCCTGATTCTGGCGGTATATTTACTTTCGCAAACGGAGTCCGTATGGAGGAGATATCGCGATCTGTCCGCCAATCCAAACAGACAAAAATTTGGAATGCTGACTGTACATGTCCGTACGGCCACGTGGAAGGGTCGTACCATCATGATGATGTGGTAGAGGGAAGACGTGGCGCATTTGTATTGGTTGTGGTTTTCCAATCGGGTGTTGACACGTGTCAATGATAGCCAATAATGTGTGGACACATGGTCCAACCCATTAGCGCCACGTGTCCCTATATGACTGGTTAATAATTGTTGTGTAAAACTAATGGAGGCCACGGGGTTCGACCCCCAGACCTCCCACACCGTATAGTCTTAAAAAACTCCAAAATACCATTGGGTTGCGCCATGTGTCTTGTTATATATACCGACGCATATTTATTTAACATTGATATATGTTGAATGCAAAGGGGGGTCGAACCGGGGCTTAGCCCCGACCCGAGTACACATTATAAAACATATGATCACATATATATTGGCGCGTGCATTTTATTTAATCACAATGTAATGTAATATTGCATTGCATGTATATGTATTAAAGTTTGCATATTATATAAACATACGTGCGGGGTATTGAACCGTGACCAAAGTTTTAATATGCGCGTGGTTTGACCGGTGGGTTGAACGCGCGAAAGTTACACGGTTATACAACGGAGTAACCACCTTTTTCACCGAGCCCAAGGTCCTATGAGCCATATGACCGAGTGCCGAGGCGGTTAGGGGCTGGAGGCGCCTTAACCATCCTACGGTTTGCACCGTTGGCGCGGTTGCGTCCGGTGCCGAGTTTTTACGCTTAAATGAGCGTGTGAGCTAGGTTTGAAGCACAAGGGTGCGATTTGTAGAACCAGAGATAGAAAAGTTGAAGAGGGAGATTTCAAGAAGGCTATCTTCTTCATTTTTTGACCGTTTCAGGTGCCGAAAGAGCCCAGACAGGGGTTTTGGGACGCTGGGAAGCCATTGGAGCAGTCGGTTGGTCATTTTGAGCATTGTAAGGCATGTTTTTGAGAACTTTGAGCAATTTAATAATAATGATCCATTGGAAGCTGGACCAAGAGATGTAGCCCGGAGAGGGGTGAACTCCTTTATCAAGTTGTTGTGTTTATGTGCTGATGTTCAATGTTTTATGCTACTGTCTATGTGTATTTTTACATAAGCAATCCTTAATTATGTGTTGCAAATTGATCCGGTTGCTTTAAACACATAACATTTCACTTGC
>SNQJ01S0049339.1:47210-64139 GCA_010110895.2 Picea sitchensis | reverse complement strand
TGCAGGAAGACACCATACTTGACAGGAGAATGCGAACTTCGAAGAGAGGAAATGTGGAGCATTTGCGAGTTGGTCTTAAAGGGACGAATCCAGGCAAGGCCAAGTGGATTGAGGTTGGAAGGGCGAGGGAACTATACCCTCATATTCACATAGACTGAGATAGTCTTTTGGAGGTCCAAAAGCTTCCTAATGGGGAGGTGTGATCAGGGGATCAAATTTTGCTCAATTTTCAAAGTGCTCGGAATGCGACGAAAATAGTTCCATTGCGTCTGTCTCGTCTTCCTGATTCTGGCGATGTATTTATTTTCGCAAACGGAGTCTGTATGGAGGAGATATCGCGATCTGTCCGCCAAGCCAAACAGACAAAAATTTGGGATGTTGACTGTACCTGTCCGTACAGTCCGTACAGCCACGTGGCAGGGTCGTACCATCATGATGACATGGCAGAGGGAAGACGTGGCGCATTTGTATTGGTTGTAGTTGTCCAATCGGGTGTTGACATGTGTCAATGATAGCCAATAATGTGTGGACACGTGGTCCAACCCATTGGCGCCACGTGTCCCTATATGACTGGTTAATAATTGTTGTGTAAAACTAATGGAGGCCACGGGGTTCGACCCCCGGACCTCCCACACCGTATAGTATTAACAAACTCCAAACTACCATTGGGTTGCGCCATGTGTCTTGTTATATATACCGACGCATAATTATTTAACATTGATATATGTTGAATGCAAAGGGGGGTCGAACCGGGGCTTAGCCCCGACCCGAGGACACATTATAAAACATATGACCACATATATATTGGCGCGCACATTGTATTTAATCACAATGTAATGTAATATTACATTGCATGTATATGTATTAAAGTTTTCATATTATATAAACATACGCGCGGGGTATTGAACCGTGACCAAAGTTTTAATATGCACGTGGTTTGACCGGTGGGTTGAACGCGCGGAAGTTACACGGTTATACAACGGAGTAACCACCTTTTTCACCGAGCCCAAGGTCCTATGAGCCATATGACCGAGTGTCGAGGCGGTTAGGGGCTGGAGGCACCTTAACCGTCCTACGGTTTGCACCGTTGGTGTGGTTGCGCCCAGTGTCGAGTTTTTACGCTTAAATGAGCGTGTGAGCCAGGTTTGAAGCACAAGGGTGCGATTTGTAGAACCAGAGACAACGAAGTTGAAGAGGGAGATTTCAAGAAGGCTATCTTCTTCATTTTTCGACCGTTTCAGGTGCCGAAAGAGCCCAGATAGGGGTTTTGGGACGCTGGGAAGCCATTGGAGCAGTCGGTTGGTCATTTTGAGCATTGTAAGGCATGTTTTTGAGCATTTTGAGAAATTTAATAATAATGATCCATTGGAAGCTGGACCAGGAGATGTAGCCCGGAGAGGGGTGAACTCCTTTATCAAGTTGTTGTGTTTATGTGCTAATGTTCAATGTTTTATGTTGTTGTCTATGTGTATTTTTACATAAGTAATCCTTAATTATGTGTTCCAAATTGATCTGGTTGCTTTAAACACATAACATTTCACTTGCAATATTTATTCAAGTTTTTCAAGTCTTCTTCATTTTTAGATCAATGCTATAATGATGTCTAGGTGCATCTATTGATTTTTTTGTGTGAGCTTGTCATTGATATATTCAAATGCAACAATCCTCTACTTAAGTTGATCCATGGAGACTCGGATGAGATGGAAAATCTGGTGAGTAGACCAAGATATAAGCTCTTCGCTGCTAAGAGACTGCAACTAGTGGTTTTCCATTGGAAGCATATCGCTCTGACATGCTAAGAGTTCCAATACCATATGAACTAGGTGAAGTAGTGTGGAGGCTATGGGAGAGCCTATCCTAGACCATGGGAGAAAGTGTTGCAATCACAACAGTGTGCTCAAGGCACAATTCCAAGATTGCTCGACATTGTTGGGGATCATATAGAATCGACTCAATGTGTTCCTTAATGGAATTGGTACTATGAGTTGAGTGAGTATATTCCTAGGTTTCCATATAAGTATAGAGAGGATCCAGACTCATTTATTCTAGCCTATCCGATGATTTTTCAACCCCTGCAGAGAGGATGAACACAGGTCGAGCGTCAAGGGGGATCTAAACCTACAGAATCTGGATAATGGATAGAATAGGGACAATGGTCCCTGGAGTCATCGTTAAAGGGGTCGTAGAGGCAGGTGAAGTAGTTTCGATATGATGGTGAGGGGATGATAGAGTGGAATATGGGGCATCTCTAGTTGAACTAGGTAGCCAATGGGTGAGTTCTTCGATGACGAGGGTGGTTTGGGTCTTGAGTGGTGTATCATCAATAATAGTGATGATGGGAACAAAAGAAGGAAGGGGTTAGTGGTGTGGATCAGAGGTGGAATGGAAGAAAGAGGAATGTCATCAATGATAATGGGGTCAACGGTAGACTAGAATAGATAATTGGTGTGTGATTTCTTCATAAGAAAGGCAGAAGAAAATACCTCACGTAACTACTTACCAGAAATAGTGGTGTCATTTGGGATGGAGGAGAATGGGATATAAACTATCCCCTTAGGTAGTGTCTCCTCTTCACCTTCATCTTCTTTTTCCTCTCAACTTGAAGGTGTATGATCTCTCTTTATCGATCTAGAGCCAACACAATATTTTTGTGCAAGAGCTAACCATTGCAAGACGGGATACATCAAATAGGTAAAACATGGTCTTTTTTTCTCCTTTGTAACTCCATGTCAGGCCACGACCTCCTTGTCCAAGAGGGAATCATCCAGGTAGAAAAACAAAGGAGGAGTGTGAAAAATGGATTGATTTGCACCTAAAGGCCTCACAAAAGTGAAGTCACGGTTCATACCGAACCAAATGTTATGGGTATGTCGGTTGAGCAATTCCTGCATAATCCTTCGGCATTATGTGGTGGAAATAAATTCACTGTGCCATTGCATAAATGCAGCATTGTGGTTTTTCAAGTGAATGACAGTAGTGCGACTATACCAAGGGTCAAATATCTTGTCGATATGACTATCAAAATCATGAGAGAGGCTTCGACACTAAGGCAACTACCACTTTCACATAGCAAACATGACCAACAAATATCCATAGATGGAGTATGTGGCTCGATCATGCACATCAGCACATGCCTGCAACATCTCGATGAGAAGGTGTTTGCACCATTTCAAGGTGCATATTTTTACTAAACTTAGCCACTGCTATGTCATCCAATGTGCACTCACCTCGCGAGTATTTATTCATGACCTTTCTTACAATGGTATAGCAGGCGCAATGAGCCTGCTCAGCATTGATGGGTTCAATATGTGTTCCAAGACCTCCTCACCTCGTGCCATATTTTTCATAGAGACTAATCTCATCCTTTTTTCGGCCATGCTTCCCTGAGCCCTGGAAGCCTTGTGTTACATATTTCCCTTCCAAAGAGAGACCGGTTAGCTTGTAAATGTCTTCGACATGGATGGGGTAGGATTTTTCCAGCCATAAATTTTGATTATGTACTCTAATGATAAGAAACCTGGTACATCGGGTGACTTCTCCAGTAGTGTTGAACATCGGTAAGTCATGCAAGTTTATCAAGGTAGTGTCCCATAGGGGTATGAAATATGGATTCCAATTCCATTGCAATTCACCATTCAGGAGGGTTGAGAAATCCATAAATGTATGGATATTCATATTTAGGTACTTTGATGCGTCGGTGAGATCAATGTCAAGCATCTGAGTCTACCTGACCTTCCCATGGAGATCACCTAACACCTCGACCCATGGATCGATAAACTCTAATGGAACAACAACTTTGGGACTGGACCCCCAACCGGAAGTGAAAACCATTCTAGTAGACCTACATCAATAGAAGAATAAAAATGTTGGGTAGAGGCATGGGTGTAGGTTCACAGAATGCTCAAGGGAGTCCAAGAATAGATATACAACTAACTTGAAGAAAACACAATAACATTGAGCAGTTGGGAAAAGATGAGTATATAGGAAAAAAATAGGAAGTGACATGACTAGCATGCATTACGAGATACAACATGGAGGTAACTCAACATTAACGTCGGATATGCCCATTGAACGCACCAAAATCTAAGAGAGATTTGGGCAATTAAGAGCATAAGTGAGAACCTGGTGGTGGGACATCAAGGTGAACGAAAAAATAATTGCAGCACCAATGATTAACCAGAAAGCTACTGAAAATCAATGAACTTTAAATGACGCTAACATGTAGTGATGAGACGACGAGCAAAAAGATACTAATGACATTTAAATAACAATGTGACAACGAAAAGGCATGGAATTCGAACTTAGAAGATACTAAATACGAAAGGATTTGATTTAGACCTCCCTAACCACAAAGGTGATATCCGATATGGAAAAATTGATAATGGCATCTAGACACTAAGACGAATGACAGTTGGACATGTCACCACATTATTAATAGAAAAGAACATAGCGAAAAAAAATTGAAAATCTTACCTACTAGACTCACTTCCAGTGACAGTAGAGATGTGAAACTTCACTTATTGATCAGAAATATAGGGCTTCGGGCATGTTCCATTCACCCATATTTGATGGAGAATACAATTGAGTTGTGTCAATTTGATAGCTCTAAAGTCCTGAATTTACGCAACTATGAAGGGTCCAATCCAATGCATTTGTAATTTTCCTGGATGCTTTTGGTACTTACTGGCGTATAACATGACTTGATCACCCTGTGAAAATTTATTGGTCTTAATGTACCTATCATGCCAAGATTTATGTCTATCCTTCTCGATTGTTTGATGAAAATCGACCAAAATTCGAGCTTCTTCCAATGCCAACAACTTTGTGACTTGTTTCTCAATTGATTCGTCATCTGTCATGTGAGTGACTTGTGAAATATATGAACTTGGAGTGATGAATGTGTTAGCACCGTCATTTTTCAGTTAGAGTTAGTCTTAGTCAATTCATAGTCCATGTGTCAAAGCGTGTGAGGTTAGGTACCGAACAACAAATGGGTCGAAGTCAGGAAGTGGTCGGTTTTTCCCTTGGATTTGGGAATGGACGTCAAAACCAAACATGTGTAAATAATAAAGGTCTTTTTCCAAAAGGTCGGGTCCTGTCAGAAGAGGAGGTCTTACGTGCCAAAGGATGAAGCAAGTTGTTATAGTTAGGGTCAAGTTGGTGGATATAACTATCATCATCAACTCATTATGAAGTCAGAAAGGATAAGAAATCACGACACTCATATCATGTATAATCTGCAACTCTTATCATCTATACTTCACACACTCTGAATTGTACCTGTCGTGCAAATGTGATGCACAAATATTTGGCCTTCTTTTAAACTTATCATCACCATGGATTCAGTGTCCCCTATCATGATTCCATCCGTCACCCATCCAATTATAAATTCCAATCACTTTGCATGTATTCCATTTACCAGTCGAGTCTATGCATCGTCTGAAATATTTTTTGAAAACCCTGAGTTTCTCACTGCAAGAAAGCCCATTTCCATCAGCTATGTCACAAACTGGCTCGGTCAAGACTATCACATTTGTTTTGTCTTAAATAATGGTTTGGAGCCGGTCGAAGTTGGTCACCAGTTTGTCTTTCAGACGATAAGTCCTCTCACGGTCATCTCCTCATCCTCAGAGTTCTCATCACGTTCAAACTCTCTTTCGTGCTCCCCTACTATGGTGAGCCTATCATAATCATTGTCACAACATCAACCCATCCTCGCACCAAGATTCTTTATGGAGTTGGGGGGGGCACTCAGTGAATTCCCAAAATCATCCTCGCTTATCGAGTGAAATTCCTATACTGCCCCTCCGACAGGTATGGGCTAAAGGAATATCATTGGGAGAGGGGTGGCATATTCACTACCGTGTGCGCAGAAAAAATGCACATTACACCATGAGGACATCCCAGAACATAAGGAAAGGGGCGTGAAGTGGCAGAACTATGGGGTCCGAGCCTCAAAACTTGGCATTGGTAAATGAATATCTGGATGTCAGAGCATCTTTCGAGCAGGTCGGATGCATGCTCTATTGCAAGAAAATCCAAGGATTCAACGTGAAACCGGTGGAACAATTTTCGCTCAAATTCAACGGGTTATGCGCGGTAATCACAGGAATCACATTCCAGGTGACGAAGGAAACTCTGTCAGCCGTGACAGATATCCCTCCACACGGTAAGAGGTGCTCTAAGGGAATGATTTTGGACATGTTATGCTATGAGGAGTTCATCAAACCGAACTACTTGAACGGGAAAGTTGAAATGGGCGTTCCAAGTCGATATCTATAGGATCATTTTTGGAAACTCCTAAGGGTGATTAGAAATTATTTTTCCTGTGAAAAAAGGCCTGAAAGAATACACCCACATCACATCATATTGTTGATGCATTTCACAGGGAGGAGATCATTGAAACTGCCTTTCTTCTTGCACCAAAGCCTCCGAGGAATGGCAGAAAGCGTCCAAGATGAAGAAAACTAGCCGAAGAAGAACTTATCTCATATCTCACTAATCAAATTGTTGATAGTTGAGAAATTGAGGAATTTGGGAAAGAGATCGGATTCATTTCCACTTGCAGCTAACATTCTCAGGGACCCCAAAGGAGACTCCCCTCTACCCATGGGAAAATAAACATCACAAAGTGTGGAGGCAGAAATAGGAAGGGATGTAGAGAAAGGAAATACATTGGAAGCCTTTTTCCCTCAACATCTGATACCCCAGAAAAAAGGCAAACCAAGGAAGAACAGAGAGACTGGGAAGGCCCAAGCCTCGAACGAGCCACGCATAAAATCAGTTGTTGAGGAATTACTCATGGCGTTATTCGGCTGGAACCTATCGAAGGTCCAAAGAAAGAAACTTGTGCCAGGCGAAGAAGGTAGGATGATGAGGACATGGATATTCATAAGTCGTCGTAGCACCTAAAGCAAGCACAATTCATTATTGCTAAGTTGTACCAGGAGAACAGGGAATTGAGAAAGCATTTGGCAAAAAAGACCGTCGAGACATTAGTGTCACAAGGTTGAGAAGGGAATGCAACTTGGATCAAGGGGAAACTTAGAGAAGTGCAAGACACGATCATTCAACTGTGCTAGGCACATAGAATGTCAGAGGAGAGAATTGCATAGCACTTCAGGGAATGTGGACCGCCCATGGAAAATGTTTGTGCAGCTCTAGCCAGTGCACAAACGAATATGAAAGGGAACGCGGTTTTTCAAAGACGAGTAAAGAATATGGAAAGGCACAACTGGTCTCTCAAGAAAATGCTTCAAATATCAAGACTGCAGACGAGGCCAGAAACTTAATTTGATCGACCCTGTTTTATTTTTCCAAATGCGGCGTGAGATATTTTTTCTCCCCATGTCATGTTTTATGCTGAGTAGAAGGAACTCTGACATGTAACCATGTGACATAAATACATCACGCAAATGATGGAAGCCCATATATCGTGAAGGAAAAGTGTAGGTTGAGCAGATAATAGTTTTGAAGAAGGGAATTGTCATCGACGTTTCCAAGATGGGCATTGTCCCCTGACTAGTGTTTCCATCTTGGAAACGTCGATGACAGTTTACGGTTACCTGCCACATGCACACGTCAGAAAATTATCGTGCTGCAGCAATTGAATCCGTTACACTAGATGGTGAGAGTTTGGAAACGCACTTGATCGTCCCAATAACCTATCAAAGGAAAAGCACTGACGGTAAGCGGTGCTCTAAGGGCATGATTTTGGACATGTTATGCTATGAGGAGTTCATCAAACCGAACTACTTGAACGGGAAAGTCGAAACGGGCATTCCAAGTCGATATCTATAGGATCATTTTTGGAAACTCCTGAGGGTGATTAGAAATTATTTTTCCTGTGAAAGAAGGCCCGACAGAATACACCCACATCACATCATACTGTTGATGCATTTCACAGGGAGGAGATCATTGAAACTGCCTTTCTTCTTGCACCAAAGCCTCCGAGGAATGGCAGAAAGCGTCCAAGATGAAGCAAACTAGCCGAAGAGGAACTTATCTCATATCTCACTAATCAAATTGTTGATAGTTGAGAAATTGAGGAATTTGGGAAAGAGATCGGATTCATTTCTACTTGCAGCTAACATTCTCAGGGACCCCAAAGGAGACTCCCCTCTACCCATGGGAAAATAAACATCACAAAGTGCGGAGGCAGAAATAGGAAGGGATGTAGAGAAAGGAAATACATTGGAAGCCTTTTTCCCCCAACATCCGATACCCCAGAAAAAAGGCAAACCAAGGAAGAACAGAGAGACTGGGAAGGCCCAAGCCTCAAACGAGCCACGCATAAAATCAGTTGTTGAGGAATTACTCATGGCATTATTCGGCTGGAACCTATCGAAGGTCCAAAGAAAGAAACCTGTGCCAGGCGAAGAAGGTAGGATGATGAGGACATGGATATTCATAAGTCATCGTAGCACCTAAAGCAAGAACAATTCGTTATTGCTAAGTTGTACCAGGAGAATACGGAATTGAGAAAGCATTTGGCAGAAAAGACCGTCGAGACATTAGTGTCACAAGGTTGAGAAGGGAATGCAACTTGGATCAAGGGGAAACTTAGAGAAGTGAAAGACGCGATCATTCAACTGTGCCAGGCACATAGAATGTCAAAGGAGAGAATTGCATAGCACTTCAGGGAATGTGGACCGGCCATGGAAAATGTTAGTGCAGCTCTAGCCAGTGCACAAATGAAGCTGAAAGGGAACGCGGTTTTTTGAAGACGAGTAAAGAATATGGAAAGGCACAACTGGTCTCTCAAGAAAATGCTTCAAATATCAAGACTGCAGACGAGGCCAGAAACTTAATTTGATCGACCTTGTTTTATTTTTCCAAATGCGGCGTGAGATTTTTTTTCTCCCCATGTCATGTTTTATGCTGAGGAGAAGGAACTCTGACATGTACCCATGTGACAAAAATACATCGTGCAAATGATGGAAACCCATATATCGTGAAGGAAAAGTGTAGGTTGAGCAGATAATAGTTTTGAAGAAGGGCATTGTCATCGACGTTTCCAAGATGGGCATTGTCCCCTGACTGGTGTTTCCATCTTGGAAACATCGATGACAGTTTACGGTTACCTACCACATGCACACGTCAGAAAATTATCATGCTACAGCAAATGAAGCCATTACACTAGATGGTGAGAGTTTGGAAATGCACTTGATCGTCCCAATAACCTATCAAAGGAAAAGCACCGACACATAATTTCTTAACGACGGAATCTTGTTGATGATCGAACTCTCATGGTAAAAGAGTCAATTATTGTATTATTGAGTACAGTCGAGTTTTTATTCTTAGTAAAGTTCCATTCGAAGGGTCATCTAGCAAGGAATAATCTGAGCCTAATTTCTAGGGATGGTAGTTGGGGGACAAGGCAGCCCAAGTGGCACACCTTTTTCTATATATTGCATTTTTTCAATGTAAGCCAGGTTGGTTGGCAAAGTAATGTAGACGGTGACTATTGAATGTAATTCTCGAAACCAATTGAAGTTTAATGAAAAGGTCTTGAAACTTTGATGAAAAGATTATAATGGTAGTGGTTTGATGTATTGTGATTTCTCTCATGTACATTCTTCTCGTGTTCTTTATATTCATATATGTATTTTTGTCTAAATCGAAACGTTTTACAAGTCTAGAATTCACTACGAAGTGCTCCAGAATTTTTCCATTTAGACGATTGTGTTTTATTCTAAGTTAATTCAGAATTCATCTCCAACAGTGATCTGAGTTACTTCATGTATTTTCTTCCACCACACACAACGAATTTAAAATGAAAGATCATTTCCTACTTAGCCTTTATCCTCTCAAGTTTTAGTTGCCAAGTCATTTATTTCTCTTGTTTTCTGGAATTTGACTCCATGGCCCAAGGTTTTTCATTATCTTGCCAATAGAATGAGAAAATATTGTACGAACGTGTTAAATCTAGCCAACGATTCAAAGCCACAACCTGTATAGAGACAAAGTCTGTAAGAGATCCCTCTCTGGGTCAGAAAGGCTAGTTTATGGCCTTAAAGTTGATTTGTAGGTTACCTCTTTAATTTGTTTTCTCGGTCAAATGAGTTTCACAAAGTGATAACATTTTTCCATTGTTGTCAGGGATGGAATTGAATAAAATTTTCCCTGGGAGAATGACTAAATCTATAGTTTTGAACCCTGAGGGTAAAAGTGGGACGAACACCTATATTGGTTGAAACCTTTACCCTGGTGACTCCAGTTAAAGATACCAGTAGCATAGAGTAGTGTGACTCAAAAATCCTGGCTCCAAAGACAGTTTATACCAGATCCAATCCTGGCCCAAAGCCTTTAGCACCTATGTATGATCCCGAGAAACTTATGCGCAGGGCGAAAGAGCAGGCATCAGACCCGTTATATTATCTATATAGAAACTTATCCTTACCCAAAGATGGTGTACAAAGCATTGATGACCTTGATTTCGACACCATGTTTGAACAAACCATGGTCAGGTCTAAATCAGAAACTCGCTTGGATGATATAGTCTTTGATGAGAAGAGGTTTTGATCTCTGATACCAAACAAAATCCCGCAAGATGTCGTAGTCCACACTTAGAACATCCCACAAATCCCAAACCCCCCTAGAGAAATGGCTTCTAGATTCGCCCCCCTTGCCCTGCTAGCCCAACTGCATGATTTTCCCCATAACTACAACCAGAGGATCAAGCTATATGATGCCGAAGATAACACCTCTTCCCAAAAACACTTGGATTGGTTCAATGATTTTGTTGATCTAGAATAGTTAGATCATGAGGATGCAAAGATGAGGTTGTTCATGTAGAGTCTTTCAGGGGAGGTCAGGAAGTGATTTAAATCCCTTCAAGGAGAAATCATTCCCAACTTCGCATCATTTGAAACATCGTTCCTTTCCAAATGGGGAGACAAAAAGAATCCTCTACAACTACTAATGCAGTACAAAAATATGAATAGAGTGCCAGAGGAGATGGTGTAAGAGTTCTCGTCCCTTTTCATGAAGGTCTACAACTCAATCCCCATAGAAGTAAAGTCGCCTCCCGGAGATGCACAACTCCAATACTCCAACTCTTTTGACAGTGATTTCTCCTTGCTGTTGAGGGAAAGGAGATATTCTAATCTGGGCGCAATGATGAGTGACGCAATTGAATTCTAAGTAAATCCTATGGTGTCGGGGAAAATCAAACAAAACTTTAACATAAATGGAAAGAAGCCCCAAGGAGATGCGTAGCCCTCGACTTCTCAATCGTCGGATGACAAGTTCGACTTAATGATGAAGACTATGGAGAAGTTGATGGAAAGGATGTCCATGGAAAACAAGCCCTCCGCCCGAGAACAAACTAATTTCCAACCTAGAAATCAAAACTTTAGAAGGGATCATGTCCCGTAGATCAGGCAGATGGAACAGAGAGACCAGGGTGATCAAAAAATAAGACCTCCATTCCAAAACAATTACGCCAATGAATATTTTGATCAAATGATCCAATATCATATGCATTACTGCGACGACACAGAAACACACGTGTTCTTGACGAAGACGGAGCACGATCAATTCATGGATGCATATGATGGTATTATGATGGAAACTGATGACACGTTGTCTTCGGAAATGGAGGAATTCAGGAAAGGGTATCACAATGACATCATGTAGTTTCAAAAGAAATACAATCTCATGAGCAGAAAGGTGTCTACAGAACCTCATAAGATGAATCCTGCAAAGGAACCTCAAGCGAACAACCCTTCCTCTAGCCAATCAAAGAAATACAACCCGACCAAGGATGCGACGAAAAATGGAAAGTCAAAAGAAGAGGATTTAAAGAAAGCGCTAGAGGCGAGCTGGGAGATGAGCATCAAAGAGGTAGATAAAAGTCCCCCCCCCCTTAACTTTGAAAATGAAATGTCCAATATTAAAATCTATGTTCCTTTCAATGAGCTCATCAAGAAAGGAGAGTATAGGGATTAGATTATTATAATGTTAAAGATGGAAGAAACCCCCAATACCCTAAACGTCCAGGACTATCACCCTGCCATTTTGTTTAGAATGCACGTGGAAGAAATGGGAGACACTGAGGACGTTCCCCCTTTCTATTTCGGCCTCAAAATCCATAAAATGACTTTGCATAATTCCATGTTGGATTCAAGTGCGTCGCACAATATCATGACCAAAGTGGTCATGGACGAGTTAGGTTTGGACATCACCAAGCCCTATAAGGATATTTTCTCCTTTGACTTGAGGAAAGTGAAATGCTTGGGTCTAATCAAAGACTTGGTTGTGTCCCTGTCCAAAATCCTTTCCAAGAATCTGGTTATGGAACCCCTAAATTTGGCATGCTATTATCCAGGTCGTGGGCCACGAAATTGAAGGGAAACCTGCAGATGGATATGTCGTACGCCACTATCCCGGTTTTTGGCCAAGAGAGATGGTTATACAGATAGGTGTTGCTAAAGTACATGGTGAGTAGCAAGACCCAACCAAAAAACCACCCTATCTACTCCGTCGACACTAAGATCGACTCCTCTATATTTTACAATGACCTAATATTTGAAGGAGAAGAGTCGACGATCGTCATGACTGTCGAGGATAAGGTCGCATGATGATCATAAGAGTGCGCATACCCGAGGAACCATGCGGATAATGAGATGTGGAACATGAGTTTCGACGGAGCCATCAGCAAGGAAGGACCAGGGGTCTGTGTATGGATAAATCCTCCCAAGGTTGGCTCAAAACTCTACTCTTACAAACTCACCTTTGATTGTACAAATAACATGGCAAAGTATGACACATTGATTTTGGGTCTGAGAACTTTGAAAGAGTTGGGTGCAAAGAAGATAGCGGTGCATGGAGACTCTGATCTCATCATAAATCAAGTGAAGAGTATATACTAGTCCAAGGACCCTAGACTGAGAGCATATATGAATCTAGTGTTGGACCTCCTCGAATAATTCTCAGAGTACAATTTCTCAATGATCCCAAGGGGGCAGAATCAAATTGTGGATTCCCTATCCACCTTGGCTTCAGTTTTTAAAATTCCAATTTTCCCCAACAGAAAGTATGACATCGAAATCAAACATCGTCTGGCGATACCCAATAATATCAAGTATTGGCATGTGTTTGAATATGACAAACAGGTGGAGAAATGAGCGACGAGTTCACTAACATGAACATCGATGATGAGTGTTGTTGCGACAAAGATGGAAGTGTGGCTGCACATGGTAATGATGACCGCTTTCAGAACCAGGTAGCTGGGAGGGACATAGTGCAACTAAAACATAACATCATCCCCAAGGGATTAGTTCCATTGGAAAAGTTGTTTGATGAAAATTATGTAGCTAGAAATCCCAAGATCACTATGAATGATGAGGACGTTGAGGATTGCAACATCGTGACCCAGGAGAATCCAAGGATAATCAAATTGTAAAAGATGCTCAGTCTGGAGGTCAAGCAGAACTACATCAAACTCATGAAAGACTTTCTTGACGTTTTCACCTAGAGTTATGAAGACTTGAAAGTCTACGACACTAAAGTGATTCAGCACATCATTCCTCTCAAAGAATATCAAAAACCTTTCAAGAAAAAGCTAAGATGGATCAATCCCATGTTGTTGTCGCTAATGGAAAAAGAGGTAAAGAAACTTTTTGAAGCCAAAATTATCGTTTCTTTAATATTTTTGAAATGGGTTTCCAACCTGGTGCCTCTAAGGAAAAAGAGTGGCGAAATAAGGTTGTGCGTGGATTTTTGAAACTTGAATAGAGTATCCCTCAAGGAAAAACACCCTCTCCCTAAGATGGACTACATCCTGCAGAAGGTAGTTGGATCCTAGAAGATGTCTATGTTGGACGGTTTTTCAGGCTACAATAAGATCATGGTACACCCGGATGACAGGGAAAAGACAACTTTCACGACACCATGCGGTACGTTCATGTATGCAAAGATGTTGTTTGGTCTTATGAACGTTGGAGATACTTTCCAGAGGGATATGGATATGGAATTTGTTGAGGAAAAGGACAAATTTATCACGATCTACCTAGACAACATCATAGTCTATTCCGACTCCGACGAACAACATCTTGAGCATCTGAAGAAGGTATTCCAGAAATGCAGAAAGTTCAGCATATCTTTGAACCCAAAAAAGTCACATTTTGGAATGAAAGAAGGGAAACTATTGGGGCACATCATCTCAAAGGAAGGTATAAAGATATATCACAGCAGAGTAGAAGGAATTATGAATATCATCACTCCTCGAAGCAAGAAGGAGGTACGGTCCTTCCTGGGAAAGATGAATTTCTTGAGAAGGTTCATCCTGAATCTAGCTAAAATTATAAATCATATCACCAGCATGCTCAAAAAGGAAAATGAGATCAAATGGAACCCCGAAGCTAGGAGATCATTTGAATAAATCAAGGTAGCATTGACCAAAGCTCTCGTATTGTCTAGTCTGTATTTCACAAAGGATTTCATCTTGTTCTCATTATCCTTGGAGAATACCATCATTGGCGTACTATTACAGAAGGAGGACCAGAATTTTGAAAATCCTATAGTTTACTTCAGCAGGATGCTGAGAGAGTCCCCACTGAGGTATGATATTATGGATAAACAAGAAAATGCCTTAGTGAAATCCCTCAAGGATTTCAGGACTTATATATTGCATTCTCGTGTTATCGCTTACATGCCTAGAAATTCAATCAAAGACATCATGACTCAGCCTGACCCTGAGGGGAGAAGAGGTAATTGGATCGCAGTCATGCTGGAATATGACCTTGAAATAAATCACACAAATTTGATTAAGGATCAGGGGCTCGCAAAACTGATGGCACAGTTGAACTGCGACATTTTGGGAATAAACTTCATTGTTGATCTGTTGGAGAAACCTCAAGAAGAAGCAACCCCGTAGGTGTCTCGGAAATTCATCGATTCACCTTGGTATACAGACATCATTTATGTGTTGAAAAATCTGCAAGCTCCTACAGGGTTAAGTAATATCAAGGCATGGCTTTTAAAGGTGAAGGCTGCTAAGTTCTGCATCTTAGATAACTCTTTGTATTGGAAATATCCAGGAGGTATATTGCTGAGATGCTTACTAGAAGATGACGCGGAATGTGCTATCAGGGAATTCCACAAAGGCGAGTATGGAGGACATCACTACTGGAAAACCACTATGCATAAAATTTTGAGGGTGGTTTATTATTGGCCTAGCATTTTCGCAGATGTATACAAAGAATTTCCTAGTTTCCATGAGTGCCAAATATTTGATGGAAGGAGAAATTCGCAACCTCTGCCATTAAAACCAGTCTCTATCGAAACATTGTTCATGCAATGGGGCCTAGAATTTATAGGATATATTCATCTGCCATCCTCAGCGCATCACAGATGGATACTTATGGCTATGGATTACTTCACCAAATGGATCAAAGCAGTCCCAATGAGGCAGGCTACCGACACTGTCATCATTAAGTTTCTGGAGACCAACATTTTGTCTAGGTTCAGATGCCCTATCAAGATCATCATGGATAATGCAACAACATTTAAGTCCAAGAAAATGGAGAAGTTTTGTAAGGATTACAATATAACCCTGGGACATTATACGGCATATTACCCACAGGGTAATGGGTTAGCGGAATCATCAAATAAAATCTTAACCAGGATTATTAAGAGGCTCCTATAGGAAAACAAGAAGGCATGGCACAAGAATCTTATCTATGCATTGTGGGATGACAGGATCACTTCCAAAAATTCCATCTCTACGTCATCGTTCCAAATTGTATATGGCATGGATCCAGTTTTCCCTACCTCACTGGGATTGCCCGTTAGGAATTTGTTGCAAGAGAAAGAGGTCGAGCCAGACGACACTCAGAGTAGGATAAATCAACTAATTCACATGCAACAGATGAGGGAGCAGGTTTTAAACCGATCACATCTCCACCAAGACAGGATGAAGAAAATTTTAGACAAACACTCTAAGAAGGAGGATTTCAAGGTGGATAATCTGGTGTTAAAGTGAGATGCAAGGAATGAAGACAAGGGAAAGCATGGAAAATTCAATCATCTTTGGATGGGACCTTTCAAAATCACCACATACCACGGAAGCAATGCATATCTGCTACAAGATCTTAACGGATAGCTCGCTAGTGGGGGGGCTGTAAATGGCACGTTCCTCAAACATTATCTTGTCTATGCAAGATACCAGATATATAAAATATGCAGAACAGAAATAAAATGCTAGAAATGGAAGAATAATAGTAAAATATCCAGCATAATCTCCACAATAACACAGAAATGATATAAGAACAACAATAGAAATAGCACTTAGATTCATAAAGAAATGTTCACAAGCCTCTTCGAGGGGGAAACCTTCAATCGAGTAGCACTCTGTTACAATAATATCCTAGCTAGGGTCTTCATACCCTCAACCCTTATTTATACAAAATGTCTATCAAGAGAAGCATCTAGAGGAAGATCCTTCTAGAAGCGGAAGCTTCTATTAGGTATTCTTACATCCGCCTTATTATATTTTATTGAAAGGCCTTATTAATATTGACCTTTATTACATCTAAATATATTAATCTACCTATGTGCGGGTTAGGACCCTAACATGTCCGCCCCCTTAAAAACAACCTTGTCCTCAAGGCTTGAGATGAGGAAATTGTTGCAGAATGGTAGTTGGTTCCCAAGTGGCATCTGTTGGATTCGTATCTTTCCACTAGACTAGCACTTCCTTGATGGTTCGCTGACGCAGGCGACGCTCACGCTGGTCCAAAAATTATTCTAGTTGTATCCAAATGGATCCTTATTTATCTAACTCAGGAAGGTTGGTTAGAATTTGGCACCAAGTTCCAATCACCTTCTTTAAGCATGAAACATGGAAAACTGGATGTAGCTTCGACTGGTTGGGCAGAGCTAACTGATATGTGACTTGTCCCACATGTTTGAGAACTGTATAAG
>SNQJ01S0049339.1:17639-35501 GCA_010110895.2 Picea sitchensis | reverse complement strand
ATATCTACATGAAATGGGAGGAAGACCAGTCACCATTTGTTGATTACATAGTTGTTGCAATGAGTGATAGTTTAGATGACCAAAACACTCATGTCAAATTTTTCTCAAGTCATCGCTATGAGCAACAAAAACTGATGAAAAATATGATGACCCAAAGTTGTCAAACTTGTACAACCTTGTAATATCATTAGCAATTCCAATTGCAAGAACATTCTTAGGATCTTTTAGATCATTGGTTAAAACTTAGCGAGGTGAAAAACTCTACGATTTTGCCTTAACCTGAATGAGTGATTTGATATACTAATAGAAGGTTACAAGAAATAATTGGAACACATAATACATCATTGAAATGACCATTATCTACTTGAATTGTTCCAGATCCTACAACACTAAGAGATCTATCATCACCAACAAATATTTTATTGGTGTTACATTCATTTAGAGCAGAAAATATGTCTTTATCCTTAGCCATATGATAAGATGCTCTAGAATCAATAAGACACTCATCAGAAGAAGAAGTAGAAGTTGTATTAAAGGAGAAACCAGAAGCAAAAAGTGCATGTCCATGGGAAGAAGAAGAAGAAGAAGTAGAATCAATATTGATATTGTGCTTCTTCATCATTTCTTCTAAAGTTGTCATCTTCTTGAAACATTTGGACTCATCATGACCACCTTTATCACAAAAGTTGCAATGTTTTTCAGTCTTCTTATATTTATATTTTTCTTCTTTGTCACCATTAGGAGCTGAAGTTGTCTGAGCGGGTTTGGGACCCTTATGTTTCTTGTTGTTGTAGCGAGGATTTTGCTTCTTGGGATTCTTGGGTTTATCTTTCTGTTGGGAAACTAGGGCTTTGTTAGAGGTACCTGCAGTGATGATCACTCCAAGTTGTACAATATTATCTTCCTATCTAATCAAAGAAACACAAAAGGACTCAAGAGTGGGTTTTTTATAAGTTTCCCCTAGAGCCTCTCTCATGGCATAAAAGGTAGATACAAACACAAAATATGCACTTCCTAGCTTAGAGAGAATAATATAGATGCAACGCTCTTACTCCATATTTATCTCACATTATTCACATAAAATTCTGAGTGTTTTAAACATAGATAAATAGTCTCCAGTGCAAGAAAAATCACTTGGATTTAAATTCATTACTTGATTTTCTAATTGTTGTGCTCAAATAATATTGAGTTTACCAAACACAATTTCAATCTTTTCCCAAGCTTCATCGGGGTCATCAATTTATTTAAGGTGGAACCTTAAATCAAGAGTGATCTAGATGGATATCGGTGGCCACCCACCTTTTCCAACTGGCTCAAAACAGTTTTCTGGCAATTTTGGCAATTTACTATTTTTAGCAGTTTTCACTTCTAGGGCCATTTTGAGGGCCTAAATGAAGGTTTTTCAGGATCAAGCTTCTCAATGATTTCCAATGGCATGACTAAGGCCCCAAAATTAATATCCTTGATGATACCTTTCCAACAGGCTATCATACACCTAAAACAAAGATCGCATGCAAAAGTTACGACCCCGGGAAGTTAATGTACTAACTTACCCAAACGGGGCCCACATGACTTTTGACACTTCATCTCCTAGGGTTAATTTTTTGGATGTCTAGGGTTTTTTGGCATTCATTTTTATTTTAAAAGGCCTTCAGAGCCTCATGGTAATCATTTTCTTGTGAATGAGCATAGCCATCACATCTCTTCTCAGAGATAAGCTGCCACCATTCCACCAAGCTTGTTTCCGTTGCATTTTACAGTTTCATCTTATTTCATTATTGAATAGAAAACCAGTTTTATTGTATCTCTGTTATTTTGTGCTAAGAATATGTTAATAATCTATATTCATTTCATTATGCTCATAAAATATGGATCAGTGATATCATAGCAGTATGCTCTGTGTCGTCTTAATGCATGTCCCCAATGAGGTTAGAGTACAAAGAGTTGGGTCTTGAGATTGTTTCTCTTGAGGACAAAATATCTCGCACACCAGAGTGACCTCTCATGGCAGGAGAAAATAAATATGAAGGGATAGGAGATCCTTTCAAACCATTGATTGAGGAAGCCCTCACACAACATAGGAACGTGATGATGGATAGTTTCACGCAAATCCTTTGGTGGCTACCAAAAGGTGACGCATATTCTTCGAGAGGACGCGCCACCCCCTTCAAGGTACAAATAAACTTCGATATTCCTATATTTGAAGATCATATAGATGCAGATGCTATAGACAAGTGGTTGAATCTGCTAGAAGGGTACTTTTCTGTCCATAACTTCTCGAATAGAGAAAAAAATACTTTTGCGCTCCTCAAAGTCGTTCCCCATGTCAAAGATTGGTGGGAAACATTATGTGAGCAAAAGGAAACAAAGGAACCCTCATTATTTACAGTCACAACCACGTGGGATTCCTTCAGGGATGTTATTAAGGAACAATACTACCCTATCGAAAGTTATGATGACTTATATACCAAATGGACCACACTACGGTAAGAAAGAGACCAAGCAGTGCCATATTTCACAAATATCTTCCAAATGGACAACCCTATACACCCCTCTTCCTACTCCTGACAGGCCATGAAAATTCATCTCAATGGACTACATGTCGGGCCTCCCGTCCACCAAGCAGGGAAATGACTATGTTTTTGTGGTTGTTGACCACTTTTCTAAGATGGCGATTATGGTTGCCTACAAGAAGAGCATCACAGCAGAGGCCACTGCCAAGATCTTTTTTGAACGGGTCTGGGTACATTTTGTACTCCCAAAAACCATTATCTCAGATAGGGATAGTCGATTTCTCAACACATTTTGGTCGAGCCTCTGGTCACTTTTGGGCACCAAGCTAACCAAATCTACAACCTTCCACCCCCAGACAGATGGCCAAACTGAGGTCGTAAATAGAATGGTTGTGCATATCCTTCGCATGTATAATTCAAATCACCCTCACACATGGGATGAGAGCCTTCCCTATGTCCAGCATAGCTACAATGGAGACCTGCATAGATCAACTAGCCACAACCCCTTTCAGGTGGGGTTGGGATTCCAATAATTGGGTCCCATAGATGTTGCACTTCCTCTTGCAGTCACCTCGACCGACTCATCTCCTGTTCCAACTGAAGCTGACAAAGCTACCCAGTTCATTAAGCAAATCCATCACATCCACCAATAGGTTCAGGATATCCTACAGAAGTCCAATGACAAGTACAAACAGTGCCATGATCAACATCGGGTGCCACATAAGTTTCAGGTGGGATACAAAGTTTGGTTTCACTTGCAGAAAGAACACCTTACAGGACCCCATCGGAAGCTTAGCCCACTCTGTTATGGGTCGCACACCATCACCAAGGCCATGGGGGATAATGATTTTTAGCTCAACATTCCTCCTTTCCTTGTCCTGCACCCAGTGTTCAACGTGGATCTCCTTTGCCCTTATTTCCCACCATTATTAGACACCTCAGACGTTGTAGAACAAATGACACCAACAGATATCAATGTCAACTACATCCAACGGGAATCGAGCGACCACATTGTGGAAACATATATCAAGGGAACTAGACAACAAAGGATCCAACTTTATCGAGTCGTCAAAGCAAGGCAGCTCCTGCACCAAGGCAAGTGGCTCACCCGGGGCCAAATTCAACAAAAATTTCCTCATCTGATGGGGGAACTCAACGCAATGGAGACCATTTATTTATAAGGATGGAGGATTGATCAATATGGATATCGGTGTCCACCCACCTTTTCCAACTGGCTCAAAACAATTTTCTGGCAATTTTGGCAATTTACTATTTTTAGCAGTTTTCATTTCCGGGGCCATTTTGAGGGCCTCAATGAAGGTTTTTCAAGATCAAGTTTCTCAATGATTTCCTACACCATGATTGAGGCCCCAAAATAAATCTCCTCAAAGATACCTTTCCAACAAGCTATCATACACCTAAAACGTAGATCGCATGCAAAAGTTACGACCTCGGGAAGTTAATGTACTAACTTACCCAAACGGGGCCCACATGACTTTTGGCGCTTCATCTCCTAAGGTTAGGTTTTTGGATTTCTAGGGTTTTTTTGCATTCCTGTTTATTTTAAAAGGCCTTTAGAGCCTCATGGTAATCATCTTCTTACGAATGAGTGCAACCATCACATCTCTTCTCAGAGATAAGCCGCCACCATTCCAGCAAGCTTGTTTCCGCTGCATTTTACAGTTTCAGCTTATTTCATTATTGAATAGAAAACTAGTTTTACCATATCTATGTTATTTTGTGCTAAGAATATGTTAATAATCTATATTCATTTTGTTCTTCTCATAAAATCTGGATCAGTGGTATCAGAGCAGTCTACTCCATGTCATTTTAATGCATGTCCCCAACGATGTCAGAGTACAAAGAGTTGGGTCTTGAGATTGTTTCTCTTGAGGACCAAAGCTCTCACACACCCAAGTGACCTCTCATGGAAGGAGAAAATAAATATGACGGGACAAAATATCCTTTCAAACTGTTGATTGAGGAATCCCTCACACAACAAAGGAAGGAGATGATGGATAGTTTCGCGCAAATCCTTCGACAGCTACCAATAGGCGACGCATATTCTTTGAGCGGGCGTGCCACCCCCTTCAAGGTACAAATAAACTTCGATATTCCTATATTTGAAGGTCAGATAGATGCAGATGCTTTCAAAATAATAGAAAGATCACAGCCACATCTAGGGTCTCTGCGACTGACCTCTCCACACAGCAGAAGCAAGTAGATAAGGTTGTGGAAGAATACTTGGATATCTTCTCCTCACCTACCGGGGTACCTCTGCACTGTCAAGTCAAGCACCCCATCAATCTAAACCTTGGTGCACTTCTTCCCAATAGGCCACTCTATCATCACTCTCTATTAGAGAATGAGGAGATCAAGAGACAAATCCAAGAACTTCTCCACAAGGGGCACATCCATCCCATCTCATCACCTTGCAGGAGCTCAATTGTGCTGGTACAGAAGAAAGATGGAACCCGGTGACTATGCATTGATTACCGGGCTCTGAATAAAATCACAGTCAGAAATCAGTACCTGATTCCCCGAATCGATGACCTCCTTGATCAACTCATGGGAGATAAATACATGAATAAGATTTATCTGAAGTCTGGATACCACCAAGTCCCAATAGAACAGATAGATGTATGGAAGACTTCCTTCAAGTCAAAGGAAGGCCTTTTTGAATGGTTGTTCATGCCTTTTGGTTTGACAAATTCTCCAGCCACTTTTATGAGGATGATGGGAAATATCCTGCAAACATTCACCAATAATTTTGTAGTGGTGTATCTGGATGACATTCTCATTTACATCAAGACTTGGGCTGAACACTTGCAGCATATTCAACAGGTTTTGAACACCCTACGGCAGCACAAGCTATACGGAAACTTGGAAAAATGTTCCTTCGGCATGGACAGGGTCCATTACCTAGGCTACATCATTTATCAACATGGTGTACATGTGGATCCATCCAAGAGACATTTCATCCGTGACTGGCCAGCCCCAACCACACTCACTGAGCTTCGGAGATTCTTGGGCCTTGCCAATTTCTACCATAGGTTTGTGTTGGGATTCTCCCATATGGCACGGGCCATTAGCCAAATCACCAAGGGTGGTGTTCAGGAAAATTTTGTGTGGGGTCGGTCCCAACAACAAGAGTTCGATGATTTGAAGTAGCGCTTGTGCTCATCCCCAGTACTTTCACTACCAGACCTGCAGCATCCCTTTGAGATCGAGACAGATGCTTTAGACTATGTTGTGGGCGCCATTCTCACTTAGCAGGGCCACCCTGTGGCCTATCATAGTGAGACACTATTAGATGTTGTCCATAAGTACCCTAGTTACGATAAATAAATGTCCTCCATTGTGCAAGTCTATCGCCAGTGGAGACATAACATTCTTGGGAAGGAGACAGTCATCCACATTGATCATAAGCCACTACAGTTTATGCAGACACAAGGAAAATTGTAGAATGAATGCCATCAAAAGTGGTCCACATACTTGCAGCAATTCCACCTCAACATCAAGTATAAAATAGGAATCACCAATCAAGTCACTGATTTTCTCAACTGACCACCAATCGTGGCACTCATCACAGTGCTAGACTCTTACGGCCATAACACCTCTGGATGGCCCCAACTCTATGAGACAGACCCGGACTTCGCCACCACCTACCAAATGTTGGGTGAAAACATAGTTGTCGATAATTTATATCTTCAGGATGGGTTGTTGTGTCGTCTAAGCCATATATGTCTTCAATCAAGTGAGCGAGAGAAGTTGATCAGGGAATCCCACTACAGTCAGGTGGAAAGACACTTTGGTGTCGAAACGATAGTGGCGATGCTACAAAAATATTTCTACTGGACAAAACTCCGACAGGAGGTCAACAAGTATATCAGGTCCTGCACTGCCTCCACTATTTCCAAACCAACCATTAAGAAACAGGACTTGTACACCCCTCTTCCTACTCCTGATAGGCCATGGGAATCCATCTCAATGGACTACATTTCGGGCCTCCCATCCACCAAGCGGGGAAATGACTGTGTTTTTGTGGTTGTTGACCGCTTTTCTAAGATGGTGATTCTGGTTGCCTGTAAGAAGAGAATCACAGCAGAGGCCACTACCAAGCTCTTATTTGAACGGTTCTGGGTACATTTTGGACTCCCACAAACGATTGTCTCAAATAGTGACAGTTGATTTCTCAGCACATTCTGGTCGAGCCTCTGGTCACTACTGGACACCAAGCTAACCAAATCCACAGCCTTCCACCCCAAGACAGATGGCCAAACTGAGGTCGTAAATCTAATGGTTGTACATATCCTTTGCATGTATAATTCAAAGAAACCTCGCACATGGGATGAGACCCTTCCCTATGTCCATCATAGCTACAACCGATCCCTGCATAGATCAACTGGCCACAGCCCCTTTCAGGTAGGGTTGGGATTCCAACCATTAGGTCCCATAGATGTTACACTTACCCTTGCGGTCACCTCGACCGACTCATCTCCTGTTCCAACTGAAGCTGATATATCCACCCAGTTCATTGAGCGGATCTAGCACATCCTCCAATAGGTTTAGGATATCCTACAGAAGTCCAATGACAAGTACAAACAGTGCCATGATCAACATCGGGTGCCACATAAGTTTCAGATGGGATACAAAGTTTGGTTTCACTTGCAGAAAGAACACCTTACAGGACCTCATCGGAAGATTCACCCACTCTGTTATGGGTTGTACACCATCACCAAGGCCATGGGGGATAATTATTTTGAGCTCAACATTCCTCCTTTCCTTGGCTTGCACCCAGTGTTCAACATGGATCTCCTTCGCCCTTATTTCTCACCATTATTGGACACCTCAGACGTAGTAGAACAACTGACACCAATAGATCTCAACCCTAAATTCATCCAATAGGAATCCAGCGATGAGATTATGGACACACAGATCAGGGGAACTCGACAACAAAGGATCCATCTTTATTGAGTCGTTAAAGCAGGGCAGCTCCTACACCAAGGCAAGTGGCTCACCCGGGGCCAAATTCAACAGAAATTTCCTTATATGATGTGGGAAATAAATGAAATGGATAAAATTTCTTCCTAAGGAGGGAGGATTTATCCATATGGGTATCAGTGTCCACCCACCTTTTCCAACTGGCTCAAAACAATTTTCTAGCAATTTTGGCAATTTACTATTTTTAGCAGTTTTCACTTTCGGGGCCATTTTGAGGGCCTAAATGAAGGTTTTTCTAGATATATATTCTCAATTATTTCCTATAGCATGATTGATTCTCTAAAATGAATCTCCTCGATGATACCTTTCCAACGTGCTATCATGTGCCTAAAACAGAGATCGCATGCAAAAGTTACGACCCCGGGAAGTTAATGTACTAACTTACCCAAACGGGTCCCACATGTCTTTTGGCGCTTCATCTCCTAAGCTTAGGTTTTTGGATGTCTAGGGTTTTTTGGAATTCCTTTTTATTGTAAAAGGCCTTTAGAGCCTCATGGTAATCATCTTCTTTCGAATGAGTGCACCCATCACATCTCTTCTCAGAGATAAGACACCACCATTCCAGCAAGCTTGTTTCTGCTGCATTTTACAGTTTCAACTTATTTAATTATTGAATAGAAAACCAATTTTACTATATCTCTACTATTTTGTGCTAAGAATCTATTAATAATCTGTATTCATTTCATTCTTCTCATAAAATACAGATCATTGGTATCAGAGTGGTCTGCTCCGTATCGTCTTAATGCATGTCCCAACCAAGGTCAAAGTATAAAGAGTTGGATCTTAATATTGTTTCTCTTGAGGACAAAATCTCTCGCACGCCCAAGCGAGCTCTCATGGAAGGAGAAAATAAATATGATAGGACAAGAGATCCTTTCAAATTGTTGATTGAGTAATCCCTCACGCAAGAGAGGAACAAGATGTTGGATAGTTTCGCGCAAATCCTTCGACAGCTACCAACAGGGGACGCATCTTCTTCGAGCGAAGGTGCCACCCCCTTCAAGGTATAAATAAACTTCGGTATTCCTATATTTGAAGGCCAGATAGACACATATGTTGTAGACAAGTGGTTGAATCTGTTAGAAGGGTATTTTTTTGTCCATAACTTCTTGAATACAAAAAAAACTACTTTTGCGCTCCTCAAAGCCATCCCCCATGTCAAAGATTGATGGGAAATGTTCTGTGAGAAAAAGGAAATAGAGGAACTCTCATTATTTATAGTCACAGCCACCTGGGATTCCTTCAGGGTTTCTATTAAGGAACAATACTACCCTGTCGGAAGTTATGACGACTTATATACCAAATGGACCACATTGCGGCAAGAAAGAGACCAGGCAGTGCCATATTTCACAAATATCTTCCATGTCTTGCACACCAAGTTGGGTATCAAAGATTCAGAGCGACATATGGTTCTCAAGTATCGAGGTGCTCTACATAGATACATCTAGACCAAAATGGAATTTCTATACATCTCATCCTTGGGTGTGACCTACCGATATGTCGTCAAAATCGAGTTGAAGCTCAAACAAAAGACGCGGCAATTTGGGGTTGGGAACCCATCACAATAAAAGCCAGGAAAGGGAGGCCCCAACCCACAGAACAAAGGATAGAGAAAATATGGACAGTATTAGGACAACCAGTCCAAGCCGCAAGCAAAGAAGGACACTGGAAAGACAAAGAAAGATACCGGGAAGTGGTGCGACTTCCATAAGAGCCCTTGGCATAAAACTGTTGATTATCGCTCAAAGAAGTTGTTGTTGGCTAAAGTGAAAGCCCCTGAATCAGATGTGGATTCTGACTCTAAGCCAGAACCAAAAAGGGGAAGACAGATCATTGACGTGGAATCCAGTGCCACCATTTCTACCACCAAGCTCCAGCCTGGAGAGCCAAACGAGCCAAAAGAAGGAGAGTGCCTCTTCCATTTGCAAATGTGGGTAAAAGGCACCCCGCTACACTTCATTGTTGATAGTCATAGCCAGAATAACCTCATCTCTGCAGAGGTCGTCAACCGGCTGGCCCTGCCCATAACACCTCACCCACAACCCTACACCATTGGATGGCTCCGCCAAGGAAGCGATCTTCGCGTCAGCCAACAGTGTCGACTATCATACGGCATCAAGCCCTTCAAAGACGAGGTATTGTGTGATGTTGTTCCTCTCGAAGTTTGTGATGTTCTTTTGGGCCAACCTTATTTATGGAAACGTCATGCTATATATGATTCTAGGCCTCGTAGTGTTATTATTACTTTGAACAGGAAATTGTAGAGGATACCTGAGGTAGTCCCACCTAGTGCTATTTTCTTGATCTCTGCTAAGCAATGCAAGAAGGTCATCTCTCAGATGGGGAAGTTTGTCTTCTTCGTGATTCACTCTCAGAATAAGCGAAAGATCACAGCCACATCCAGGGTCTCTGCGGCCGAACTCTCCACACAGTAGAAGCAAGTAGATAAGGTTGTGGAAGAATTCTCAGATATATTCTTCTCACCTACCGGGGTACCTCTGCACTGTTAGGTCAAGCACCCCATCAATCTGATCCCCGGTGCACCACTTCCCAATGGGCCAGTCTATCGTCGCTCTCTGTTAGAGAATGAGGAGATAAAGCGACAAATCCAAGAACTGCTCCACAAGGGGCACATCCGTCCCATATCATCACCTTGTGGGAGCCCAATCTTGCTGGTACAAAAGAAAGATGTAACCTAACGACTTTGGATTGATTACCAGGCTCTGAATAAAATCACATTTAGAAACTAGTACCTGATTCCCCGAATCGACGAACTCCTTGATCAACTCACGGGGGATAAATACTTCATTAAGATTGATCTGAAGTTTGGCTACCACCAAGTCCCGATAGAACAAACAGATGTATGGAAGACAACCTTCAAGTCAAAGGAAGGCCTTTTTGAATGGTTGGTCATGCCCTTTGGTTTGAGAAATGCTCCAACCACTTTCATTAGGATGATGGACAATATCATGCGACCATTCACCAATAATTTTGTAGTGGTGTATCTGGATGACATTCTCATTCACAACAATACTTGGGTTGAACACTTGCAGCATATTCAGTAGATTATGCACACCCTGTGGTAGCACAAGCTATACGCCAACTTGGAAAAGTGATCCTTTGGCATCGACAGAGTCCATTACCTGGGCTACATCATTGATCAGCATGGTGTACATGTGGATCCAGCCAAGATCCAAGTCGTCCGTGATTGGCCAGCCCCAACCACACTCACTGAGCTTCGAAGCTTCTTGGGCCTTGCCAATTTCTACTGCAAGTTTGGTTTTGGATTCTCCCATATTTCATGGGCCCTCATCCAAATCACCATAGGTGGTGTTAAGGAAAAATTTGCATGTGGTCGGTCCCAACAACAAGCATTCAATGATTTGAAGCAGCGCTTGTGCTCATCCCCAATACTTTCACTACCAGACCTGCAACATCCCTTTGAGATCAAGACAGATGCTTCAGACTATGTTGTGGGTGTCGTTCTCACTCAACACGACCACCCTGTGGCCTATCATAATGAGACATTATCCAATGATGTCTGTAAGTACCCTACTTATGACAAAGAAATGTACTCCATTGTGAAATCCTTCCGCCAATGGAGAAATTACATTCTTGGGAAGGAGACAGTAATCCACACTAATCATAAGCCACTGCATTTTATGCAGACACAAGGAAAATTGCAGAATGACCGCCATCAAAAGTGGTCCACATACTTGCAGCAATTCCACCTCAACATCAAGTATAAAACATGAAGCACCAATCGTGACATTTATTGCCTCAGCAAACCACCAATCGCGGAACTCACCACAGTGCTAGACTCTTGTGGACATGAGACCTCTGGATGGCCCCAAATCTATGAGACAGACCCGGACTTTGCCACCACCTACCAAATGTTGGGTGCAAACATAATTGTCGATAATTTCTATCTTCATGATGGGTTGTTGTGTCGTCTGGGCCATCTTTGTGTTCCATCAAGCGAGCGAGTGAAGATGATCTAGGAATCCCACTACATTCGGGTGGCAGGACACTTCGACATTGAAAAGACAGTGGCGATGCTACAGAAATATTTCTACTGGCCGAAACTCCAACAGGAGGTCAACAAGTATATGAGGTCCTGCACTGCCTGTGATATTTCCAAACCAACCACTTAGAAACAAGGCCTGTACACCCCTCCTCCTACTCCTAACAGGTCATGGGTATCCATCTCAATGGACTACATGTTGGGCCTCCCATCCACCAAGTGGGGAAATGACTGTGTTTTTGTGGTTGTTGACCGCTTTTCTAAGATGGCGATTTTGGTTGCCTGCAAGAAGAGCATCACAGCAGAGGCCACTGCCAAGATCTTCTTTGAACAGTTCTGGGTACATTTTGGACTCCCACAAACCATTGTCTCAGATAGGGACAGTTGATTTCTCAACACATTCTGGTCGAGCCTCTAGTCACTGCTAGACACCAAGCTAACCAAATCCACGACCTTCCACCCCCAGATAGATGGCCAAACCGAGGTCGTAAATTGAATGGTTGTGCATATCCTTCGCATGTATAATTCAAAGCACCCTTTCACATGGTATGAGAGCCTTCCCTATGTCTAGCATAGCTACAACCGAGCTCTGCATAGCTCAACTGGCCACAGCCCCTTTCAGGTGGGGTTGGGATTCCAACCATTGGTTCCCATAGATGTTGCACTTCCCCTTGCGGTCACCTCGACCGAATCATCTCATGTTCCAACTGAAGCTGACAAAGCCACTCATTTCATTGAGAGGATCCAGCACATCTACCAATAGGTTTAGGATATCCTACAGCAGTCTAATGACAAGTACAAGCAGCGCCATGATCAACATCGGGTGCCAGGAGACAAATTTTGGTTGCACTTGCAGAAAGAACGCCTTACAAGACCCCATCGAAAGCTTCACCCACTTCATTATGGGTCATACACCATCACCAAGGCCATGGGGGGTAATTTTTTTGAGCTCAACATTCCTCCTTTCCTTGGCCTGCACCCAGTGTTCAACGTGGATCTCCTTCGCCCTTATTTCCCACCATTATTGGACACCTCAGACGTAGCAGAAAAAATAACACCAACAGAGATCAAACTAGACTACATCCAATAGGCATCCAGTGATCATATTGTGGACACACAAATCAAGGGAGCTCGACAACAAAGGATCCAGCTTTATCGAGTCATCAAAGCAGGGCAGCTCCTGCACCAAGGCAAGTGGCTCACCCGGTGCCAAATTCAACAGAAATTTCCTCTTCTGATGGGGGAAATCAACGCAATGGAGACCATTGATTCATAAGGAGGGGGGATTGATACAAATGGATATTGGTGGCCACCCACCTTTTCCAACTGGCTCAAAACAGTTTTCTGGCAATTTTGGCAATTTACTATTTTTAGCAGTTTTCACTTCCGGGGCCATTGAGGGCCTAAATGAAGGTTTTTCGAGATTGAGCTTCCTAATGATAGATGATGGAATGATTGAGGCCCCAAAATGAATCTCCTTGACCATACCTTTTCAACGGGATACCATACACCTAAAACAGAGATCGCATGCAAAAGTTACGACCTTGGGAAGTTAATGTACTAACTTACCCAAACGGGGCCCACATGAATTTTGGTGATTCATCTCCTAGGGTTAGGTTTTTCGATGTCTAGGGTTTTTTGGCATTCCTGTTTATTGTAAAAGGCCTTCATAGCCTAATGGTAATCAGCTTCTTATGAATGAGCGTAGCCATCACATCTCTTCTCAGAGATAAGTCACCACCATTCCAGCAAGCTTGTTTCCGTTGCATTTTACAGTTTCATCTTATTTCATTATTGAATAGAAAACCAGTTTTATTGTATCTCTGTTATTTTGTGCTAAGAATATGTTAATAATCTGTATTCATTTCGTTCTACTCATAAAATCCGGATCAAGGAGAGATGGACATTCTGATTATTCCATGTGCTTTGTCACTCCTATTAGCCCATTTGACTTTCTTATCAGCATCAGTGGGTTATTTTTCCTTTCCAAGGTAATCTGGTACAAGCCTTTACTTCTTAATAAATCCTCCATATGAGATTTCCATTGGAAGTAGTTGGTTCTAGAGAGAAAAATATTACTGGAAGAATCCATATTAAATATGTAGATAATATGAATTTAAAAACTGAAATTGATGATCTGAATGGAAAGATCTCAAAAAATTATGCAGCTTTAAAAAAAGCGGCACTAAAAAAGGAATTTGGATGTGAACGTTATGTCATTTAAAAAAAAAGCATAAACGGTAACCAAAGGACCACGTGGTGATATAAGTTGTTTTATGAAGTGACCCACTTTTATAAAAAGAAGTGGGGATCGCTTTTACAATGAAGTTACTTTATAAAAAAAAAAACCACATGCAAAATAAAGTATTAAAGCTACTTATAGTGATTCACTTTTATACTTGAAGTGAAATACACTTTGCAGTGGAGAATGACCTTTTTCAAAAAAAAGTAACAAAAAGAGAGACTTGAGGTCAAGACATTTTACTTAATAAGGAAAATTTTAACCAAATGGGCTAGCAAAACATATTGTATTGTTTAGCAAGAGGAATTGGGGTGTTGTTGTTGTTGTTGTTGTTGTGAGGCAACTCGACTTCACGATCTCAATCTACAACAAGAGAGGGTCTTCAAACAGGCTTTGATACCATGTTTGACAACACAGTTATTCCAAAAGAGGACGAACACCTTCAGTAACCGCTCACACAACCAACTCAAAGATCAACACACTGATGTTTTGACATGGTAAAACCCCTACGGGGAAACATCCACGTCCCCAGCCAACGCAGCCACTTGGGACAGTTTATTAATGCAAAAGAAAAATATTAGAGAGAGATTTTACAAGAGAGTTTCTCACAATCAATCATCAAAAAATGACCCTCCATGCTCTTTAAATAGAGATCATGGACCAATCAGGTGTTAACCCATGGATCAATGGCCATTAAGATCGAGGAGAATATGAACCGTTGGATCACTCTATGTCAGGAACATATCATGACCGTCATATTTCCTAACTACAAATGCATGCTAATGCATACTAAAGAAACACACTAAGAAACACACTTTTACCTAACGACACATTAGACCAAATAGATATTAACTAACTCCTAAGTGTCTAAATATACTAACAATGAACGTGGTGGGAACAACTACTTTGCAACCATAAATTAGTTGGAATGTAGTATATTTATGCAATTTCTTTACATTTTATTTTCTCAAAATACTGTTAGAACCCTTTTATCCCAATCATCTCTATTTGAGCAACGTACTTTGGTTAATCCTCGTTCCAAAATCTTGTTAAAGGCTTTGACTGCCCCGTTTTCTTATGGATGATATGGACTACTCTTGTGATGTTGAATGAGAAACTCTTGAGTAAGAGTAGCAATAGTCTTGCTAATAAAATAGGCTCCTTGATCACTAGTTAAACTCCAAGGGCACCCAAATCTAGTGTTGATGTTCTCGTAGATGAATCAAGTTATTGTATCTATAGAACCATCCTGAATAGCCTCTGCTTCATCCCAGTGAGTTAAGTAATAGGTTTTGGTGATGGTGTATATGGCCTTTGAGTTTGTAGCTGGAGGATTAATGGGACCGATGAAGTCTATGACCCACTTCCCAAAGGCCTGCAATGCACGAACAAGTTATAATAGTAACTCATCCATGTGTGATGATTTACTAATCCACTGAAATATATCACATGTTCTGGCATAGTTTTTGGCATCCTTGAATACATTCTGCCACCACAATCCTACCTGTAATATTTTTTGTGTCATTACCTTACCTCCTACGTGGCCTCCTGCAACTCCACTGTGACACTCCCACAAGATATACAATCTTCAATGGTCAAGAACACATCATCTAAGGATACTTCCCAATCCCAAATTGTACACTTGACCTACAATCAGTTGATAGTCTCTTGCACGAACCACTAGGTGTCTCTTTTGAGTTGTGGAATAACCTTCAAGGAAAACACCTATGCTCGGAAATAAGGCAATGTTAGACAAGTAATCATGAATATCTTTAACTTTGAAAATATTTGCATCTGGGAGTTGGTCATCTACAACTCTGCCTCTTTCTCCTGACTCTAGTCTAGATAAGTGGTCAGGACCCACATTTAATTTACCTAGCTTAACAATGACCTCAAAATAAAACTCTTGAAACAACAACAACCATCTACAAATTCTATCTTCCAGCACAAGCTTATTAACCAAATATTTTAAAGCAGAATGATCAATGAAGAATTTAAAATGACCACCTAACACATAATGTCTAATTTTTGTAAAGCATAAACCATTGCCAAACCTTTGCTTTCAGTGGTAGTGTAGTTATGCTCGCCCTGAGAAAGCTTCCTACTAGAAAATTAGATGGGATGATCTAGGTTTCCTTCACCAAGTTGTGTAAGGATTGCACCCAAAGAAATTCTAGAAGCATCGATGTGTACATGGAATTCCACTTGCCAATTTGGGTATACCAAAATAGGGGCAATTCTCAACTTTTCTTTAAGGGTGTCAAAATCTTGAAGACACTCTGGCTTCCAACTGAAGGATTCATATTTATTCATCAATTTCTCCAATGGGGCAATGATGTTTTTGTAATTCCTTCTAAATATGTGGTAATACTCAACATGTCCCAATGTTGACTGCAACTGTTTAGCACTCGTAGGAAGAGGTATATTTAGTATCACAAAAACCTTTGTGGGATCAACCAACAGTCCTTCCTTTCATACTATATGTCCTAGCAAATTTCCAAATGGTACACAAAAAATACACTTCTTCAGGTTTAAGAAAATCGGTAGTTGTCTGCAACTATCAAACATCAATTGGAGTAGACCTATGTGCTCCTTCAATAGGGTATACATTGTCCAGTCGTCCATATACACTTCCAGAAACTTATGAATAAAGTCATGAAATGAAACAATAACTATGAGATAGAAAATAGTTGGGGCATTCTTCAGCCCAAAGGACATAACATTATAAGAAAAATAACATGTTAGCACCCAGTAATTTTCCTACCTTGCCCTATAAAGTTGTCTGTAGGATTTGTTTTTGATTAAATCTCAGTTTGTGACTCCATTGCCCATGGTTCCTTTTCTCTACTCTTACCAATTTTAAAATCCAAATTCTGAACCCATTAACTATCCTAACACCTATTAAAACAAAGCTATATCAGACATGTCTCACTAGGCTTGCTAAACCTCTGGATGTTTGTAATCCTCTTTCTTCATCTCCTGTGCTTACAAAATTCCCAGACCGATACAAGCCTCTGGATTTGCCGCCTATTATCCATGACCTCCCTGTCAATTACATCAATAATCTGCCCAGGTTTGATGGAGAGAAGGCCAATATTACTGTTGAAAAGCATATCCAAAGTCTTGAGGATTTTATTGACCTTTTTGAGGTAGAAGAAGATGATGTCTGCATCAGAATGTTCGCCCTGTCTCTGGGAGGTAAAGTTAAAGATTGGTTTAAGAACCTTCCAGTCGCAAGCATCATAAATTTTCAGCAATTCATGCAAGTTTTCTTGGATAGGTGGGTGGTCATGGGAAATGTTTTCCTCCTCCTAGAAGAGTATGACCACTTGAAAATAAAGCTAGGGGAGACAGTACAACAGTTCTCAACCAGATTCAATGATGTGTATCATTCCATACCTGTGGATGTAAGGTCGCCTCCTGGTTTGGCTAAATTGCATTTCCCAGAAGCTTTTGATCCTGAAATAGCATTCCAATTAAGAGAAAGGAACACTGCAAGCCTTGAATAAATGCAGAACATTGCAGTTGATGTTGAGACCAACTTGCTGATCAAGAGGTCAAAGTTAAAGGATAATGAAATGGAGCAGCTGAATTCATCAGAAGATAAACTGGAGATTTTGGCCAGTACCATGGAAAAGCTGATGCAGAAGATTAACATAAAAGATGAGCTTGTTGTCCAAAGACATCATGTTCCATTGATTTCAGAGAAAGACACGGTCCCAGTCCCCAAACATTTTTCTGCTCATCCTGGGTACCATGGTTTGAATAATGATTCGTTCTTGTATTCAATTCACAGCACAGTCAAAGATGAAGCTCCATCTCAACTTGTAGAGGAGCAACCGGTTAATATGATGTGCATGTTTGACGACATTCCTTACTTGGATTGTCCACCCAAGTGGGATCAGTATGTTGATGAGTCAGGGAACCATGATGAATTTTTTATAAAGCAGCTCACAGAGCCAACTGTAGTTTTTTCATCAATTCAGATAATACAGTCGCAGCAGTTATAGGATTCTTGTGTCAAGTATATTGGTGAAGTGCTCCTCCAGTAAATTGTTTTCTCTGTCTCCATATGTTTT
>SNQJ01S0049339.1:0-17212 GCA_010110895.2 Picea sitchensis | reverse complement strand
AGAACCCCATTTTGTAGTGAAGGTAGTCTTTATTTTATCCTCTTCCGCAATTCTAACCCGATGGTAGCCTAAAAATCCATATGTAAAAGAAAAGGATTCATTGCCCGCCACTTAATCAAGGACTTCATCACTAAAGGGGGTAGTAAAAGGGTCATGTACACAAGATGAGTTCAAACTCTTGTAATCCACATAGACTCTTATATCATCAGTACCCTTCTTGCTCTGGATTACAATAGGACTGATCCACTCAGCCTCATCCACATGAAAAAATTAATCCATCTGCTAACATTTGATCAATTTATTTATTTACCTTCTCCTTGACTTGTGGGTTCAAATGGTACAGTCTTTGCTTGACAGGATTAGCATCTGGTTTTAATCTTATCCTCGTTTCTCCTAAATCTCCCTTGATTCCCTTTAGTTCCAAAAAACTCTTCGGAAAAAGATATTCATACTCTCACAACAGAGCCTGTATCTCTGTCATAGTTTTTTCATCCCAATAACCATCTATGGACGCCATCTTAAGATGATCCTCACTCCCTATGTTTACTTTTCTTAACCTAAAGGGTTCAATGTATGAGTTTTTGATATCACATGATATAGTATCCTTGACTTCTCTTGTTCCAATGGATTTTTGAAAGGTTAAATGTCAAAGTTCCTCCAAGTCTTTGGAATCTTTTGGGATTTTATCAACTCTACTACAAGTCATCAATATTTTGGTAGGGGAGAGATAAAAACTATATTGAAGCAAGTTTTCATGCTTAGAGTAGACTGTGAGTGGAAATTTGGGCTTAACTTTAGTACTAAACAACATCTTCTTGATTTGTTGGAGCACAACTGTGATTTTTGGAATCTTACCAGAGAATGAGAAATCATGGAAGAACTGATTCTGAAGTGTCTTCCAACATATTGTTTATCTTCTTGTTTCCTCATGCACATACCAAGATTTGTGAATTATTCCCAAATAATGAAAGAATTTATGTGTCGACAGATAGGACGGGAGTTGTGCATCCTTCCACACTTGTAAAAAATGTTCAATGTGTGCAACTCGGTTAGACTGGCCATCAAATATCTCCAATGATAGCAATGACTATTCTGCTACCGTTCTTGTCTCAGTTGTGGTATCTATGTTAGTGGAAGGAATCGATGTTGTATAACAAGATTGAATTTATCCCAAGTGGAAAAAGATTCTTTGTAAGTAACCCACCACCTGGTTGGAGAAGATGTCATGGCTAGGTCAAGTGTTGATAGTTTGTGTTCTACTTCAACCCTATCCTCCATGTTAATGAGAAAAATATGTAAATTTGAGGTACCATCATATGTCTAACACTCCCTAATCTTTGTCCCAATCCAACTTACTGCTTGGATGGTTGCGCAACGCCTTGAAAATATCTCATACTTTCCTTGTTGCCAATTGTCCCAAGCAACTTCAGAGTCTTCATCCGCAGACTAAATTCTTCGCCAAATTATGGATCCATACACAGTGGGGTTAATGTAATCTACTTGGTTTCCTATAGTCATAGTGTAGAGTTGATCCAAAGCATCATGTTCCATACTCTCATCTACTAGGTCACTATATCGTGAACCTTGATACGGGTCTAGAGGTTGGGTTGCTTTCATGCCATCAAATTCAAAGGTCGTAATTTCTTTTTTAAGTTCTATTATAATATAATTGGCATAGGCCCAGCCAATGCCTAATAGAGTTGGGTACATATATTTTTCCCCCATTATTTCAATGAATTCAAAGTCTGCCACCATTTTTACACCAGCCAAATCCATTTCAACATTTTGCATCCTGCCTACCGAATAAATGCAGTATTGATTTTCCATCCGTAACTGAATAGGGGAATATACACGTTTTGTCTTATCCATCGCTTCCCAAGTTTTCCTTGGCAAGATATTGACATCAAAACCTAAGTCCAACATAACGTCCATGATCTCATAGTCGTTAACATAAGCATCAACTGAAATTCTCTCTCGGTTCTCCTCTTTCTTCTCTGTATCCTACTTGTGTTTATTGTTGGAAGGTTAGCAACAATGAACCCTTCTGATTTTCCTTCGATTCCTAAGACTCTTTTGTGTGTGTTCTGCAACTTCCCAGTAAGTTGTTCATCATCCAAAATGACAGAAAATAGTTGTAACCACATATCAACAACCTTTTGTGACTTACCCATAGGATCTATCTTAGTAGGTGATTCACCAACGACTCTTTTTTGTGAGGATTGAGCTTAGAACATGGTTCCACAAACTTAGACATTGCAGAACTAGACAGTTGTTTGAACATATCCATTGCATCTTTGAAAAATGCCTTCTTGCTTATAGGGTCAAACTTGGTATTATCAAGTACTTCCTTTTGGATTTTGATCTGATGAGGAATTTCAATATAGACACCGGTTTTAGTTCCTCCTCTAGTGCCAATGTTAATATTGGGATCTTTTCCTCAACTACAAATCTAGGCTTAGAATTTATCATATTGGCCCCTCTTTTCCTTGCATGATATTCCCATTTGGAAATTAGATCGGGACACTCCTAAGTGGAGTGGGTATTATTTATACAATGTGCACACCATGGTATTTGTGGAATCAAACAATCTCTTGCAATATGTCCTTTATCATCACAGTTGTAGTAGCGGCCTGATCCCCTTCTACTAGGTCTTCCTCCTCTGAAATTTCCTCCACCTCGACAGCCTCCTCCAAACCCTTGAGGAGTTTCGTTGACTCTTAATGTGGAACGATCCAACCTATCATCTAGAGCATCCAAATCTCTACAATGGTTGGTAGTATGAGTAGGTGACACACATAATTCAAAATATATTGTATTCATAATAGGGGTATACTTTTGAAGAATAGGGAAGTGCCTAGGAGAGTGCCCCTGAATTCTACAAATATCAAAATACTCATTATTATAGCCTCCTTGATGATTCAGGAAAGCATGGTATTGAATGGGGTCGTGAAATGGAGTTGTAGCGACAACTTGCACAACTCCTCTTGTTGGTCCTATTGGTGGAGGTGTCATCGGGTGAGTAAAGGGTCCTGAACCCCTCAATATTGGGCATTAAGTTGTTGTATGACCTTTAGTATAGAAACCAGTACACCATAATTGTGGTCGACCTACTCTAGGAAGGTTTAAATATTGTATCTTGTCAGTTAACGCGAATATATGGCCTTGCAGTTGTGCAATATTATTATCTTCAGGTGGCCTCATTACTCACAAGCTTCCATGATATTCTGCCGTAGCCTCAATCTTCATGGATTGTTCCAACGCCTCCCCCAAAGTAGTTATTCTTTGATGATTCAATGTGATTCGAGTTAATGGTAACAACCCCTGAATAAAATATTCTCTCTAATACTCCTCATGGATAGGGTTTGTTAATTTCCTTATCACATCCTTAAATCTTTGGTTATATTCCCATGCAGACTCATAGTCTCTTTGTTTTATCTCTTGCAACTGAGAGATCCTATTGCTATGATTGAGCTAAGTGAAATTCCAATATAAAATTCTACTTCACTTGGATTAAAGAGAAAGGATTCCCTTGAGTATTCCCTGGTTCAATAGATTGCATGTACCATTTTAAAGCTCGACCCCTGTTGACGGGCGTTTATGACACACCGTCAACGGGAAGGATAGATCCAGTCTGGGGTTGTCTAATTAACCCAAGCCGTTTGGTATGATCTAACCTGACGGGTTTAATGGCTCCATTATCCAATTAGGTCCTAAAGATAGCAAAAGGAAATAAACTAACTAAAGAAAAGATTCTAATAATCGACACAAAAATTACAAATGTTTATCTAAGAATGTGAATATACAAATGATTATAAACAGTTTATATATAGTTTGCAAGGTTTGCATGAAATCTTGCGAAAATAATTGTTTGGAAAAGTTTCTAAACAAGATCAAATATAAACGGTGCTCTTTTCTAATGTTTAAAAAGATTAAACTAATAAATATTAAGTGAATACGATTGAAACAATGACATAAAAACAATCAAAGCTAATTAATGCAATCATCGTTTCATTCATTTATAAACAACTCTGAATAAAAGAAAGCAAGGCATCTTTTTTTTCCAGCCGAAAAAATTGCTCAATTATATTATATCAATATAATGTGTTCTCATCACAGTACATCTGGAGTGTTTCTTTTTCCTACATGTGGATTGCCAGCCATAAATGTAAGAATATAGATCAGTTCGGAAGGGAGGAAATATCAGAATGCAAGTGTAATATCTAAATGAAGAAAGACGAAAAGTCCAGCTAAAAAAAAACAATAAAAACTAATCATGTAGATGGTATCTAAAGCCTTTGGCCTTAAAATATTTTTATAATATGAGTTGGGCCCTCATGGACATCCAGCCATTGATTCAAAGAAATCAGGCTTGTTTTTTTTTCTAGTGATGTCTTAGATAGCAGGTATGTTGTTCCATTGTATTCATAGGAGGCATGAGTGAAGATGAGTTTCTTAAAAAGACGTTGAAGTGATCTGATTTGGTCCATCCAGGCCAGGAGTACAGTTGAATGTAGTGTGCTCGACTGATTCAACCAGCCAATGATCACTTTGGAGCCGTTGATCAGTTGAATATGTTCAATGTTTAGTCTTGAATCTAGGTGGAGAGTGGCCCAGGGGCCCAGAAGCTCAACCCTTGTATTTGTGCCTGGGCCACAGTTGAAAGTCCATTTGTATAAGTTGTGTTTATTTAATCTTATCAGTCCTCCTACCCCACTTAAATTTCCGTTGCATTGCGTTGCACCATCAAACCAGCCTGTGGTTATATCCTCTGAGATGTGTGGGCTAATGAGAATATTTTTTGCTCCAATATTCAGATGAGTGTCTTTCCAAAGTTGATGCAAGCCAAGGGTTTTGTATGCAACAATGTTAACCGTGTATGAAACATTATCGAAGATTAAACTATTCATGGCCAACCAAATGAACCAATTGATCAAAAGTGGAAGAAGATTGTAGTTATGTTAATGGGGAATCCAATGGGCAAGACTATCAGATAAAGTAGCATCATTCCAGACTGTGGATATGTGAAGATCTAGAGCAATCTTATTCCAAACCTGGCGCGTGAAACAACATTGTATGAAGAGATGATGTATTGATTCGGCTTCTTTATGACAGACTTGGAAAATGTTGGGTTCGGTCTAGCCTTTCCATTGGAGGTTATCCCAGGTGGGGATTTTGTTTTCAATAGCTAACCAGTTGAATAACTTGATCTTGAGAGGAAATTTCCAAGTCTAGATTTGTAAATGCCAGCCACTAATTTTCTATGCCCAAGTGAATTGATGATTTATGAGTATAATCTTTGTACATAAATAATACCTGAATTGTTTGTGCCTACCCACGGGAGAAGTTCCTCGGCTGAATTTTGAAGTTTGATGCCTGCTTGGTTGAGTTCGGTACAAAAGCGGTCCCATTCCCCAATCATCTCAGGCGCTAGTGCTAATTCTTGGGGCGATCTCCAGCTATCGGTTGGGTGATTGTGTAGATCAGTGTGCGGCCTGGAAAAGGAAGTGTATATTTTTATGGTGCAGATGTTCAATCAACTATGGGCCTAAAAGGGATGCCTGTCTGAGTCCAGAAATTATGTCTTTTCCAATAAGTATAGAGTAGCCATATCCTGGCTTCCAACAAATCGAGTTTTGTATGCAGGGCACTGCTTTAACTAAATTCCTCCGGGTCTTTGACACAGTTATGGGGTGAGGAGATCCATTTCGAAGCCAAGAGGCAACTGAGGAGTATGGAAAATATTTATCTTTTATTACAGTGCTCCAAATTCCATTAGTTTTCAATGCGCGCCAGAGTGAATTGGCTGCCAGGGCTGTATTAAAATGAAATAAATTTTTAAAGCCCCATCCACCCAAAGTTTTAGGAGTAGCCAGTGTTTCCCAATTGCAGAGGTGCAATTTGCATTATTCCTTGTTGCTCGACCAAAGGAAGTTATAGATAATTTTTCTGAGCTTGTTTAGGACCGGTATGGGTATAGCAACAAGTGCCATCCAATAGACAGGTTGTCCTTCAAGGGCAGCCTTGATGAGAGTGAATCAGCCTCCAATAGAGAGCCATTTATTGCACCAGTGCCCGATTTTTTTCTACACCTTTGATATAAGCCATTCCCAATCTGTGTTCTTATAGTGATCGGCTTTGATGAGGTAGCCAAGATAATGGAGGCCTTGTGAGAGGTGATGGAAAGTTTATGGGAAAATACCCTTCAACTGTACCAAAACCTGTTCTTGTATGTTGGCATAATGTAGAGTTGATTTTGACCAATTGATAATAAGGCCAGAAGCGTAGAAGAAAGTCTTTAGAATACCATCAATTTCCTTCCATTTATGTGGGCAGTCTTTGGAAATTATGAGGATGTCATCAGTAAAGAGGAGATGAAGTATTTTGATCAGCCTGGAGACTTTGATCCCTGATATTTTTCCCTTTGCTTGGCTTTTTTTAGGAGGAGGCTTAGGCCATCCATGACACAAATGAGGAGAAGCGGGGAGAGAGGGCATCCCTGCCTCAAGCCTCTGCCACTATGGAAAAAAGTACATGGCTCACGATTAACTAGGACAACAAAGGTAGCACTAGTAACACAACACATAATCCAATTAGTGGTGGAAAGCCTAAAGCCCAGCTGGGTTAAAATAAGTCAGAGAAAATCACAGTCTATACAATCGAAATCCTTTTTTAGATCAAGCTTGAGAATAAGGGCACGAGTGTTTTTTTTATTGATGCTATGGAGGCACTCTTTTGCAGTGCCAATGGCATCCAGGATTTTGTAGCCCTTTAAAAAACCAATATGTTCAATAGACAGTGTGCGCGAGAGTATGGGTTTGATTCTTGTAGAAATGATCTTTGAAATAAGTTTGTAGCAGAGATTACAAAGAGAGATCAGTCTATAATCTCCAAAGGTGGTCGGGAGATTAGATTTTTGAATGAGTGTAAAAAAAGTAGAGCTAATAGCACAAGTGATCTTACCATGAAGTCTGGAATCTTCCACAAGTTCCAGTAGTTCAGTCCCCACCATATCGAAGAACTGTAAGTAGAACTCGATGGTCCAATCGTTTGGGCCCGGGATTTTGTCTTTTTGGAAATATTTTAAAGTAGCCAATACCTCATGTAAAGTGCAGGGCTTGTCCAATAGTAATGAATCTTCTATTGTAACAGACCGATGATAGAGTTGAGCCACAACTACTTATGCTTGATGATGTGGAAGGGCTTGTGTTCTAGCTACATAGAAATAATTATAAAAGCTGGAGATTGTTGTCTTGATGGCAGTTTGACCACTATGTCTAGTGCTAGTGTCATCGATAATGTCCCATATGTGTTTTTTGTTCCTGGATTGTTATTGGATAAATCGGTAAATACGGACATAAACTGATCTCCCTAGATCCACCTAGATCTAGAACAAAATGAGACAGGACATGGCGATTTCCCTAAGTTTAATCATTGAATTTACTATCAAAAAAGAGATGAATGACATACCTTTGAATATTGCTTCCTTATATCTTTGTTGTCCCTGCTTCGCTCCGGTGCTCTTGTGTTATTGATCCTGCAATGGAACACAAACCAACCAAAGTGAAAGCAACAATAGTGTGTTCAATGAAAACCTATACATGTGATTAAGGAGTCACATAATAAAATGAGAATCATTTTATGGGAAAGAAACATGCCNGGTGCTCTTGTGTTATTGATCCTGCAATGGAACACAAACCAACCAAAGTGAAAGCAACAATAGTGTGTTCAATGAAAACCTATACATGTGATTAAGGAGTCACATAATAAAATGAGAATCATTTTATGGGAAAGAAACATGCCACTGTATTATATTAAGTAAAAGTGGAAGATACAACCAAACCGCCTTGATGTTGCAAGGTTCCCTTTTAGTGGCCCTTTTCTCCAACACACACACATGCTTCAAACTTGCATGAAGGTGACCCATGATAGCTTGATGAAACAATGGAGATCTCAAGAATCAATTGAAATAGAGTTATTCACACAATATTCAGCCTATTCCTTCATAAGTTCCTTACTTGATCTTGCTTTCTTTTTGCTTAACCTTTTCCATGAGAAATCCATCATTATATAGGAGAAGGAGAGATGGTTAAAAATATTAGGATGATCCCACCAAATTAGAGAAGCCAATAGGATCCCAACCATACAGATGCCACCTCATTTTCTAGAATCTTCGAGAACTTCATCCATTTTCTTAGTCTTAAAACGTCGTCGCACCCTATCTATAGAGCAACCTGCGGAAATTCCACAAGCTAGGTTAAGAACAGCCTGTGGAAATCAAGTATTTTCGCACTGTGTATTACTCTTAGCCTGTGATGTCCTTCTAAAAACAAGTTTTGTAGAGGGAGAAACCAATTAATTTTCTCATGCAAAATATCCTTTTGAAAGCCTGAACACATGCTTGTAGAACATCACCAGGGTGACAAAAATAATGTGTAACATGGATGCGTTGGCAAAACAGTGGAAGAATTTATTGTTAAGGTCATTGCATTTGATCCAGATTGCTCTACTTCTTTGTCGCCAGAGTGCTTCATCGGCCAACAGATTCCAATTTCTCTCGAATTCTAGTTGCTTTGTTTGGTGGAGCAATTCCTCTGAGAGCCCAATTCTAGAGTCGATCTAATGTAAACCTTGAATTTTATGTTCCAACTCAAACAATTTATTATGTATGTGTCTTCGACGCTGCGCAACCCATATTTTAATACAAAATTTAAGTTGTTTTAATTTCCAAGTAAAATGTTGTTGAACACTCGATTCGTGCTAGAAGATAGGGTCATTCCAGACTGCATGAACTATCGCAGAGAATTTTGTATCAAGAAGCCAGTTAGAGTTCAGTTTGAACGGGTAGGCAATGCGCACCACCAAAGAGCCAAATTGTAAAAGAATTGGAGTGTGGTCAGAAAAGTAAGGTGTGTCCACCAAGTTTCTAAGTATTCCGTCTACAGTAACAAGGCTTTCGAAAATGATAAATCGATCAAGGAATTTTTCAATTGACTCTGAGCCCACTCTGCCATTGTGCCAAGTTGGTCTTAGCACATCCAAGAGAAAGTCAATCAGTTGATGCCTTTGGAAAAGAGTGATGAAAAAGTCGACCAATGGATCTTGGTTGGTGGTCACTCCCCATAACTCATCGGAGTTTGTGGTAAGATTCAAATCCCCCGCCAAGATTAAATTTGGTTGGTCAAGCATACCACAAGGCTCCACATTAACCCAGAAATGTTTTATGTTTTGACTGGGCCCGTAAGTATTAAGAAGGTTGATAGGAATATTTTTCCAGAGGCAAGTTCCAGTCAGCAGAATGCCTCCACAACACAGTGAGGGATTTAATGCAAAAAGAGAAGGGTCCCATGAGGCTTATAAACTCCCAGAGTTTCCCAACAAATTTACAAAGCAAGTATGCCAATGTGGTCGAAAAATGTTTAGAAAGGATCGTGCTTCCTGTCCATCAACCAAAGTTTCTTGAAGGAAAATAATATCAGGTGAAGTCCGATTGACCAGTCTTCTGAAAGTGGAGGATTTAAGGGGACCCCCTGCCCCTTTGATATTGAGGGAGAGAAATATCATTATTTGGATCTCGCTAGGGCTTTCATGACTCTAAGCACCCCAATGTTATATTGTTGTGGTTGTGTAGCCAGAGTAGTGGATGATGAAGGCCCCTCCCTGCGGCGAGAACTTCTAGTCTTAATCGGAGAGTGTTCATAAGAAATCCCTCTGGACCAGGTGTGTGATATTTCTTGGTCTAGTCCAGATCGTGCCCTTTGTCCCAGCTTTCCAATCACGTGGTCTGGTGTGTGGACCGACTTTCCCAAGTAGATAGGTATAGGAGAGGGAGAAATAATTTCTTTATATGATGGAAGCAAAGTATCCAACACTTCGTAGAGAGTGTTTTCACTTGATTGAGTACCACTGATTCCTGTCTGACAATGTGTCTTTCCAAGCACATGTAATGTAGTGTTTGGGCTCGATGGTTCGAGGCAAGATGGATGGAGAGGGACAAAGGGTGTGTCGCTAATTGTAGGGGTCCAGAGCTGGGCAAAGGTCTATGGTTCGAGAGTAAGGGGGGTCGAGGTGGAGAGTATGGTTGCAGGGAGATTAGTAGGTTAGTGTAATGGTTGGGCGCAAGAAGATATGGAGGTAGGGCGTGTGATGTGAGTTTGATGTGGTGGCTTTGTAGGTTTTGCGATGGGGGGAGGGAGGGTGGATGTATCCAAATGCAGAGTACACGGGTGTAATGGCTGGGTGCAAGAAGATATGGAGATAGGGGGTGTGTTGTGAGATTGATGTGGAGGCTTTGTAGGTTGTGCGATGGGGGGAGGGAGGGTGGATGTATCCAAATGCAAAGAAGTGGAAGGGTCCGACCGGGGAGGGGAGGATCCTAAAACCCTAGGTGTGGTAGTGTTCAGAAGGTCTAACTCCCAGGAAGTCAGCGAGTAATAAAGAGAGGGACAGATGGATTTGAGCTTACCTGAGATCGAGTCTGAGTCCTATGAATCTTCATAGTCTGGTAATCCAAGATAAGTAAGGTGTGAGTTCAAAATAGGAGATTCCATCCGGGTGGATTGTTCTAACAATGTTTCCTCGGCCTGTTCCTCAAAAAAAAGACTCGAACATGCGTTTCTAAGGTAACCCGCTCTTCTGCAGAGTGTGCACCTGAATGGGATACCCAGGTAATCCAGGCTCTGCCGAAAGTGTTTTCCTCTCCAGTCAATGTCAATGAATTCTAGAAAACCACCATGAATGTCTATCTCAACCAAAACCTTTGCCAACTTCTTGTTCGGGCCCGTAAGTGATTGTGTGTCCACACAAATGAAGCAACYAAGGKTGTTTCCTATAGCTTCTAGTACTTTCTCGTTCCAGAGATGCAATGTCARTCTACGAAGAAGAACCCAGAAGTGCCTCARGCGAAAATAATCATGTGTGGGGTTGAAACTAATCCTCCATATTTTTAGCATGAGATTGTTGTCGTCCAGAGTCTAGAGCCTCTCCAGAATAGTTGTAGTGTCCTATGGAGTCTTGAACTTGAAGCTGAGCCAGCCTTGTGTCAGGTGTGTGATATCTGGGGTGTAACCCAGGATAGGCCTCCAAATAGTGTGTATCCACTCTATAAGATCTGAACGGAAAAGGCACTTATATGAGATTCTTCCCACTAATGCGCATAGACTTAAGGTGACATATTCCTCAAGTCCAATATCATTGCCCAGTACCATTTTTCACTTGGTTTTTTTCAGTACCCATGTTTTGTGCTGCTTAGCAATGTTGTCACTGTGGAAAGTTTCAAAAGAGCGTTTGGACTGTAGCAACCCTACAAGACTCGATTGTGTCTTAGAAGTGTTTTCCCCACGATGTGTATGGGAAACAAAAGTATCAGTCAGAGTGTGGCCAAGAGGAGTGTGAAAATCCTGCGTCTATGTCGAGGAGAGTGGATGGCTATGAGGGGAAACCGAAGATGGTGAGTAGGTATGAGGCTTGTTCTATGTGTTAGTTGGGTAAGGATAAGAGGGTGGGACCAGAAATGTCGATGGAGAAGGTGAAGAGGAGCGAAGATGAGATGAGGTGTGAGAACGAAGGGAGGGAGAATGAGCGATTCTTTCAAGTTCGTCTGTGGATGAGAAGAGTCCCTCAATGTTCCATATGGCCTCGTCAGCAGCACTCATTAGTGCGTTGACATCCCTCTCCATCTGGGAAAATCTCAAGGAAAAAATCCCCCTCTGTCTTGTAGCAGTGTGTGGCAGAGAAGAAGAGTTAAAAAAAATAGTGTGAAAGAGTGCATGAAGGCCAGTTCAGGAGGATAAAGCCAGAGTCAAAGTGGAGAGATGTGTTTCAATGTACATGGTAGTCGGATAGAAGTCAAGGGGGGTTGTGCGCTCAATATCAAAGACTGTGTAAAGAAAGCTGGGTAAAATTCCCTCTAACTAAGAGGAACTAATAACCTCTAACTTATCAATCATAATAAGCTCAGTTCCTTTTCCTGTGTTGTATGAGCTCATGTTTGTCTTGTATTAAGAGGAAACCTATGACAGAGACAAATATAAATCTTCCTAAAGAAATTCAAGGAAGTATTTCATGCATTTGGAGTGAATTCAAAACAGCAAAAAAAGAACCAATTAATATCCTGTGATCTCAAGATAATTAATAGCAGAGGACGAAAGAAATCTCAATCCTGGATATTGATGTTATCAACCATTTAATAACAGAAGTAAACTCAAGACAACTAAATAATTGATTGATCACAAGGTACAAACTAGATCAATAGATCATGGACAACATTTAAATATTTAATGATATGAAACATCATATGATGACAAGACTAAAGCTAAATCGACCATAGTAATATCTCATAACACAGAAGTAATAGGAGAATACAATGAGAGAAGCATTGCACAATTCACACGGGACTAAAGCCAACAACAAATTGTTTTTCCCATATCACTTCCACAATCATATGTCCATTCTATAATCCAGAAAAAGTTGTCTTTACACTAAGAAACATCAGCTATTTAAACAAGTCTTGGATCAATTACCTCTTATCATACAAGATAGAGGATGATCCCTGAAAATAAGTTTGTTTTGCAAAAATAGAATAACAACAGGAATACTCATGTAGGAGTTTATATCAAAAATAATTACATAAATGACATTGTTTTTTTAAAATAGGAAAATACTAGTCTAATAATGCTCATCCCATGACTCTTTCTCCTTGTAAATAGCATCATAAACTGTTGTTTTCCTAAAAAAGAAAAAATGAAATCGAATTTAGATAATAATACAAACTAATAATTTCAAATAGACAAGCTAAAGGATTTTGTAGTTAGTCTAAAATAATAAAAATAAAATCAAAGCGAATCTATTTATTGTTTTTCAAATGGAACCAAATCACAAAAATCAAAACAAATATTTATCATTTCAGAGATTTGATAAAGAAGCATCTGAATTTATGATGGTGTTAAAATTTGTTGATTTTTTAATAATCATATTACCAGCCCGCTTAATCCTCTTGTTTGTAAAATGCACATCTGGATTACTATGTTTCACATACCTGCCTTTTTTCTTAACAATTGATTTGTTTGGGACAACCTAAATCAACTCATGGGGAGGAATGGTAGGGTTATATCTACAAGGACTAGGGTTTTCATCAAGATGGAGAGGTAATTCAGTTATATTGTTGGGTAGGGTAAAATTATTTCTCAACAAGAAACTTTCCCAACTGTCCCCAGTCTTAGATAGATGCGAAATCACGAGGATTCGAATAAGGCCATGGTGGAATAGGCTTGACATTGGGTTCAGCCTCTGTCTCTGGTAAAACTTAGACATTTTCTGCTGATCTTCAAATCCATGGAGAGGAAAGGGGAAATAAAAAAACTCAAACGAAACAGATTTTCTAAGAAATTTCTATTCATAAAACGAAGCATACCTCTGAGATAGATTCGTTTCTGAATAAATTGCCCACAAAGAAGGTAAACAACCCCGTTTCGGAAATGGGTTTTTAACGATTTTTCCAAATTCGTAACTGTTTGCTCAGAATCCATCCCGCAAAACCATGTCTCTTTTGGGCAGCACTGTGATTTCTTGGATGCCATGAGCAAACGCCAGGGCACGCCTTCGATTTTGATGTTCTTAAACCATCGATCCCCTTCTTGGGATAACCTCGTAGCCTGTGCTATAGAATCCTCGGTCACTTCTAGTTGCAGATCCCCAATCTTAGCCTTGGAGCCATCAAACGACTAAGCGAAAGCCTATGCCACTGCCATGTTGTAACCCTCAAACCATCTGATGAAACTATCCCAATCATAAGCTACCAAGTCGTTTAGGGCATCATCATGAGAGAGGAGGGCTTGCGAACCATTGGGTTCTATTATTACCACGAGCGCCATGGATATTATCACATAGGAACAACAAAGGCAGCGAGAGGTAGGTTTTTCTCTCCAACACACAAACAAAAGGAAGAGGTCTGCATAATTGGGAGGGAATCGATGCCTAAGGGTTTGGGAGGCTACCATAACAAACATTTGGAGCTTTGAGTGGGCAATAACCAAAGGACGTGCAGGATAGTAAACCATTCTGCGCAATGAACACTAAACCCAAAACGCCACCACTTACCTCTTCCAATAATGAATGCAAGTCTGAGTTATGCAAGACAAAGGGTGATGTGGAATTATGAGTGTGTCATTTCTATACCATGGTGATCAGATCATGATGCAACTAGTAAGAGTAGGATTTATATTTGGAATTTAACCCAAAGTTCTGCGCAGTCAAGCATATACTAAATGTAAAAAAACATAGAACCAACAATAGAAATGACTAAGTCATATCCCCCAAAGTGGATAAATCAAGTGTTATGGTAATGGATCAACAAATAAAGGAAATTAGCTTACAAACTTTTAGTTTATGAAAATAAAGATGCCCTTTAGGTATAATCTCATAATGAAAATAAACCACAAACTGTGTGATGACCACTCAAACCAAAATTTGTTCTAATTTCATGCTTCCAGTCATGAAATTGAACAAAACAAACGATAGATTAAAAACAAAGAACTCTTACACTCAGCTAGGCCAACGAATCTTCTCGAAACCAAAAAGACAGAAAATTTTGTAAGGAGAAGGAGGCGGCTAAAAAAAAAAAATTAGCCCTTGGCGACGACATTTTATCATAATAAAATTTGACAAGAGTTGTTGGCTGCCAACAACCCCTCAAAGTAGTATGGAACTCAACCAATTCGTTTGCATCTAAAGTAGCGTGAGACCTCCAGATGGATTCACAAAGAAACTAGTGTTGCTCAATGTCCTCATCCCCTTTACCCCAAAATTATGGGTATCGAGTAAGAGATCTTGCGTGTTGATGCACCTATGCTTCTATGTTTGTCCTAACCTCTTGGTTCCAGGCTTGTATATAGGATTGTTGATATCATTGTATTATTATTTAGCACCTATTCACCATTTTCACAATTTATATTTCATTATGGCACCATTTTGTCTCACTATCCAGACCCATTTATGCCATGGTCCACCATTGTATCATCATTTTTAGATATCTTAATGAGCATGGATATACCCACCTCATCCTTATTGAAATCTTGTACATGCATCACCTATTTTGGTTTGTTATTGACATGTGGTTCTCTTTTTCCCTTTCACGGGCCATCCTCCTTCCTTGGACACTCCACTCCCTCCTTGGTCCTTCTTGTACTTGGGTAAATAAATTTTGATGTATTTTAGTCATACAATTTGCCCCTAACCTCACACATTGGGGGGAATCTAGCTATCACATCAAAACTACTCACTTGCACCATTTTTAACAATTACACATGAAACATCATTATTGGCATGCATAACCCTCATTTACAGCTTCTTTCCACCATCATATGATCTCAAACTTGTCAGAATTAGCCTAGTCAAACCTTGAAATTGATGAAAAGTGGCCAACACAAATATTGTCCCCATTATGTGCATGCANACATCATTATTGGCATGCATAACCCTCATTTACAGCTTCTTTCCACCATCATATGATCTCAAACTTGTCAGAATTAGCCTAGTCAAACCTTGAAATTGATGAAAAGTGGCCAACACAAATATTGTCCCCATTATGTGCATGCAGGCAGTGTATAAATACCCCCCAAAAGCTGCATTGCCCCTTAAAATCACTAATTTTGACCATTTCCAACCCCCATAAATGCACACAAATTGTTGGGATGGGATATTAGTTACATGTAGACCATAACAAACCCCAATTGTTATTTTTAACTTTGATCTAGTCATTTTTTACCACTCTAAGGAAGACCATGTCAAAAGGGCTATCCATTACACAACTATAAGTAAAGCACTTGAGGTCACTCCATCCATCCATCCTTACAAGTAAGGTTGTGCTGCCATAATGCTTTTAGAATATTGATGCTCCTTCCTCTTGATCTCATCTTTATAGTGTCTTTGCCTTATTCATCAACCAAGGTTGAAGCTACAAGTACACCAAGGAAGCAAATAGACCATCCCAAGGAGGGGCTTTGAAGCTCATTTGACTTCAGTAAACTCATCCACCATGTGCTTATTCTTTGTCTACTCATTGAGATAATGGAAAAACTTGTATTCATTCACTTCCTTTGTTCATATGGTTCATATTGAGTAAATATTTTCATGCTTTTATTTTTATCTATTATATGACTTAGAATTTGATGTATGTAAATAAATCTAGAATTTTATTTGATTCTTTAACCATTTGTAACTCAATTCATAATCATTGAACATAAGAGAGTTTTGTCCACCCTTTAACAAATTCCCACCAACATTATATATGAAAATGACCAAAAATATATATAAAAAAAATTAATGTACAACCGATCATTCAAAAAGATTAAATATACAAAAATCCATCCACAAATCTATGAGAAAAGATGGAAATAATTATTTGTATTCTCTTATTCCTGGTTTATTCCATTAAAAAGTGCACTTAGTAGTGTTTTGTACTTAGCTTGGTTTCTTTAGCTTTACGTTATTCCTCTTTATTCCTGACGAGTGTAACTTTCTTTATCTTATGGACTCAATCATATTTTGCACCCACCACTAGTCAATGGGATGCATTCCTTCAATTACATGCTTATTATTATTATTATATATATATATATAATGACCATTATTAGGTTTATATAATTATATAATAAAAATAATGATTTTAAATTATTTTGATGAAATCTTAAATTTCAAATGTTGAAATTACATGATGTAGATGTTTTGTTTTGTTCTATCAAATCAAGAACAACAATGCGAACTAATTTAATGTATTTAATTAAATTTAAATCATCAAATTTTAACTAAACATAATAAAATATCTACTAAATCATTAACTTGACTATGAAGTTTCATATTGAAAATGTTAAACCTCAACCCCAGGTGACTAGTCCAACGTTCAACATCAAAAGGCCATGGGGACAACTAAAGTGCCAATAGCTCTTCCACATTGGGAAACTCTTACCTTTTAGAGTGGAAGGGATAAAAGTGAATATTTGGAAAGGGACATAATGAAAAGAAAGTCAGTTCCCAACACATTCAATCAATGAATATGTGATTGATTAGGTATGGTTTATTCAAACATATGGACATGGAGATATCATCACTGATGATGATGTGATACATGGGTTGTACTATTAAAGGTTTAATTATATCACATTTATTATTAAATTGTACTATTCAAGGTTTAATATATCACATTTATTATCACAAAAAA
>SNQJ01S0049338.1:0-10949 GCA_010110895.2 Picea sitchensis | reverse complement strand
TTTTTCTTTTAACATGAATTGGGTAATTTATATTGGCAAAAATGGTTGTAGCTAAGCTAATAACGCTCTTTAAACATACATATTGTCTTCACGCTTAATATTGTTTGCACATATCAAAATCAAAATATAGAGTTTTCTAATATATTCTGGAAAAATTCTCTTGATTTTCGTACTGTTATATATCATGTAAAAGACACCTAAGATACTAATAACTTTAAAACCATAGACTGATAAAAGGAGTGATGACTTCAAACCTCTTATAGGCTAGTAGTTGTATGCTCTAGACCTTGTTCTCCAATTTCCATGTCTTCCATCAGTTGAATGAAAGTGTCTTCATGTTCACCTTGTTTTGACATACACTGGTTAGAGACCACTAACTAAGATTCTTTGTTCAGATTCTCCATCAAATATTTTAGGAAGTTGCATTATGCCTTGAGAATTAACAAATGTTGTTTGATTTGCACCAAGATGCTCATAATCTCTACAATTTGTGCAATACATTGATGCTCAGATTGGACTTCAAACCTCTTATAGGCTAGTAGTTGTATGCTCTAGACCTTGTTCTCCAATTTCCATGTCTTCCATCAATTGAATCATGATGTCTTCATCCTTATGTTCACCTTGTTTTGGAATACACCGGGTTAGAGACTACTAACTAAGATTCTTTGTTCTATTCTCCATCAAAATATTTTAGGAAGTTGCATTATGCCTTGAGAATTAACAAATGTTGTTTGATTTGCACCAAGATGCTCATAATCTCTACAATTTGTGCAATACATTGATGCTCAGATTGGGAATTAACAAATGTTGTTTGATTTGCACCAAGATGCTCATAATCTCTACAATTTGTGCAATACATTGATGCTCATTTTCATGAAATTTGGAGATGGGAGTAAGAATGGAAGCTCTATTTCCCTAAATTATTTCTTCATGGGCTCTTAAGATCTTCCTTAGTTCTTGCAAGTCACAATGATCCATGATGGATGCTTGAACTTCTATCTCCAAGATAAAGATTCGCTCTTTTCTAATTAGCAAACTCGCAAACCTAAAACAAGGTGTACCTAAAGAGATTCAACATAATTCGAATTGAAAATACCCCTATTAACAACGGGCGACACTCTATTCCATAACTTGAAAGTGAAGGGAGACAAAGTGCAATCCCTACATCCCTTCCAAAAAACTCAAGGACAAAATTATACTTCCAATCACCAAAGATTGCATTTATAATAGTCACCACCAATCTATTGACCAAATATATCTAATAGGGAACAAACTAGAGTAACATCATCGTCGATCTAAAAATCAAAATTGAATTCTTAGGATTACGAAATAACTAGGAGCGACCTCGACCCGTAAGCGAGAACAAAAGTTTTAAACCTAGAATAACTTCCCTCAAGAATTAAAAGTCGAGACTATAATGACCATATACATAGACGAATACAATGTTAATTGTGTGCTCTTATGCAGCGAAACTCAACAAAAAACTTACAAGCAAAATGAAGATAGAACCAACCAACCTAGAATTCAATGTTGGAGACAAACCGAGCTCAAAGGAGCAAGGTTGTCCACTTTCGTCCTGTAATATCCCAAATCCGCATATATGTATATTAACTCTCTACTGACCCTCTCTGTCGCAGATTTGATACTCTTTGGGTGGTTGGATGGGTTATTTAGGTTTCTGATTATGTTTGATAACTTGAATTTAATATGCATGGTGATTTTTCATTTGGTTTCAAGTGGAACGGTTAAGATATATTGAGTAATCGCTACCATACACGATAAGCGCCCTGCATAAAAACTTCACAATCATCAGACATGTGTATTCAACCAAACCAATCTTCAATTAGACCTTCAAATGATTGGATCTATATTGGAATACTAATAAAAGAATGGAACAATACCTAGAAGTAACATGTGTCCTTGTGATCAGTAACCGACTGGTGATTACCGGGTGGGTTTTTACTGGTGCATGCAATGCCGACTGGTTGATTATGAAGATGAATCATGCATGCATGATAGCACTCTCTCAATCGACGAGATATGTCCCAATGAAGTCACCTTCTTTTCTAGAAGACTCTCCTTGGATGGATTTGTTGTTGCTAGGCTCCTAGATCTCTCTATCACTGTCGAAAGTAATATGTCCAACTACATGGAATACCCCCACGCTAACTAACACTGAAAGAGTCGCCCAAGTATATTCCACTGTCATAATCTGATGGAACATGTCTTGAATGGAGCACCATGCCTCCCTCTCCAATGGGTCGGAAGGAATCTCCCTCGCTAGCCTTATGGATGAGTAGATCTAAGAATCCACGATCTCTCCTATGTCTGTTAAACATGTTGCAACTCCACTGATTGAATGTGACACCCTTATGGCTAGAAGGCTTGGAAAAAATGTGTTAGATGGCTCAAATGAAGCGCCTTCCCATGATCTCAAATGGGTTCTGAGGGTTTAGTTTTGCTAGGCCTCCTCAGGAAGGGCGACCCACTATACCTCTAATGCCTCCTCCTAACTCTTCATCATTGAATCTCGGCCGTTAGAGTTGGTCTTAATCTCCACTCAATTCAACTAGATTCAGAATAAGCAATGGAAACCGAAAGGGTTCCTCGACTAGCTTAGGTGTGTCTCTACCAAATTCAATCCCTGTCTTCCTCCTGGAGTCCACAAGTATCCTCAAATTTGCATGAATCTAGGTTTCTCCTTAGAGCTCTGGTTTCCTTAATTCTTCGTTGACTTTTCAATTAAGCATTGGTTCCTAAGTTTTTTTTATTTAATATTCACTTAAAACGCTTTTAATTACCTTTTTTTTCCACTTAGTCGCTAATGTCATTTTCAAATTATAACATTTCCCTCGTGAAATGACATCAAATGAACATTTGCCCCTATTTCTTCAAGTAATAGTAGTCTAACAGGGATGTTTAGACTAATAAGCCCTCCTGGAGTCCCTCACTTAGAAAGGGGACATTACAATCTCCTTCCTAAAGATTGTTTGTCCTCAAACAACATCAATCTAGGGTGCTCCAAAATCTAATCACTCTCCCAAGTAGAATCCTCAATTGGAAGTCCTCCATCTCAATTCAAACACTCTTTGATGACCCTTCTCCTCAATCTCTTCTCTCTAAACTCCAATATATCCTCCGCTGGAACCAACTCTAATTGTCCCTCCTCATTCAAAGGCGGTAGCTCCTTAGATGTATTAATGAATTCTCCCATCGCTTTCTTGTGGCAAGAAACATGGAACACGTTGTGAATATGGCTCCCCTCTGGTAGTTCTAACTCGTAGACCACTTCACCTACCCTGCATATGACCCTGTATGGTCCATAGAATCTGGATTTAAGCTTCTCTGCCCCGCTCTTCTTCAAAGATAACTGCAGGAATACTAGATCCCCAACCTCAAAGCTACGCTCTATCCTATGTATGTCTGCATTCACAATCTTTCGATTCTACGCCACCTATAGATTCTCTTTTAATACCTTGAGAATCTCCTGACTCTCTGCTATCCAATCTTTGGCCTTGGAAGCCCTGTTGTCTCCAAAAACCAAATCAATCAAAGTGGGAGCATCATATCCATATAATGCTCTGAATGGGATCATACCTATGGACATGTGGAAAGTAGTGTTGTAACAATGTTCTCCAAGATGTAACCACTTTACCCTCGCTTTTTGTTGTCCACTCGCATAGTTCCTTGAGTATCCCTATATCCACTTGTTGATTATCTTAGTCTTCCCATCAGTCTGGGGGTGGTAACTGGTGTCGGATGTCAACTTTGTACCAACCAATATGAATAACTCCTTTCAAAATGTGTTGATGAACCGACTGTCTATGTCACTGAATATACTATGTGGCAACCTGTGAAGTCTGAATATCTCCCTGAAGAACAACTCTGCCACCTGCACTGCACTGTAGTCTGTAGGAATCGTGAAAAAGTGCACAAATTTGCTCAATCTATCCACCACTACAAATATGCAATCCTTACCGTGAACCTTAGGTAGGCATGTAATGCCATGGATATACTTTCCCATTTCTGCTTTGGAATAGAGTCGCTGAAGAAACCCTGTTGGGAGTGTTTGCTCTAACTTGTTCTACTAACAAGTCACACACTCACTAATATGTCTCATTGCATCCTTCTTGAGACCCTTTCAAGAGAATGTCTCCCTAAATTGCCTATATGTCTTGAAGAAGCCCTAATGGCCTGCTAAAGGTGTGTCATGTACTACAGCTAATGTCTTCTTTTTGAGACTATGTCTGGGCACAAGGTAGACTCTGTATTTATAGATGACCTCATCTACGACTCTATACATGTCGTCTTATACCTGTCCATCCAATAACTCACATGCAAACGTATTCTTGGAATACTCTACTAAAAAGTGTGGTTTCCAATTTGCTAAGATATCCATCTTGATGTTGTGCTCAAACCCTCTGTTTGGGGGTCTCCTTGGCGACATCGAACCAAAAACCTGCTCATGTTGACTCAACAAAGCCCTGATCAAAAGCATCTGAAGGAATTTCCTCTGGCACAACACCAGAGAAGGTCGCAAATGGGCTCTAGTAAGCTAGGACACAATTTGCAAGCCAAAGCTTTCATGTGGTCTTGAGCTAAGGGACCCTCTGATCCTCAACAAAGTTTATGGAAGCAAAAATATGGTGGAGATGGCTCAAACATGTGATCTATGGGCTCAACTCTAGCACAGAAAATATACTCCTTTGACTGAAGAGCCCAACCTTATTATATGGAACAAAGACAAGGTTGGCACCCTAATATGGAACACATTGAGACAAAACCATACCCTCATTCGTGACCACACTTTCTAGGAAATCCAAAGCTGGCATCAAGTGTTGTTCCTAGACAAACTCTCGATAGCAACAATCCCCTCTTTCTAGCCACAATAATCTAATTCATAATCGCACTCAAACGCAACAAGCAGGCATGAGATATGTAGCAGCAAATTACTAGCTTCCCATCAATGCACCCAACATATGGAGACACTAGAGATCCACCCAAGCTGACCTGAATCTACAAAACAATAATTACAATAAGCCATGGCAAGACACAATAATCCAACAAAAGATTCGATTCAATTAGGGACCAAACATTCACCGATGAGGATATCAACCAAAAGGTACATTCTCCATCAAATAAGGTTATGAACTCAAAGGGAATTTTGCAAATATACCAAAGAACATCTAAAAATATATATGAGAGTTCAATCTTTGGCCCAAAGTGTGAACCTTCCTCTCACTGACAGCTAACAAGCATACTCTCACCTAGGACAACTTTAGGAAAAAGGGGTTACATAGGACCTTCCTTATGTTCTCTTTGTCAAAAAGAGGAAGAAACTATGGAGCACCTTGTAAACACTTGTGACTATAGTTCACTCATCTAGGATCACACCCAGATAATGAGAACTTTTGATAGTCAAAGGAATAATATCACTGACACCATAGCCAAACTATGGAGCACCTTGTAAACACTTATGACTATAGCTCACTCATCTAGGATCACACCCAAATAATGAGAACTTTTGACCATCAAAGGAATAATATCACTGACACCATAGCCAACTAGACATTGTCATCATTTAAAAATTCAATCCTCAACAAAATTTAGTAGTGAATGTCGAGCCTTGTCCTTTGGCAAATCTAGAAGGAGGAACAAAATAGATGGATCTTCCAACTCCAAGAAACTCCAATGGGATGTCATTTGGGACAAAATTAAGACTTGCATCCTTGAAACAATTAGACGCACAAATTGGAAGGAGGACTTAGCCTACAACCAAAGCGAATCAACCATCTTTCAGCAATAGGACCTCTGCTTAGCCCCTGCACTGAATCCACCTCCCAAACAAAATATTTCCTCAGAAAGCCTACAACATTGGAGCTACCTACCCCAAGGTTTTCACTACACTAAATTTTGACAACACTTCAAAAGAAAATCCAAACCCCAAAGGGTTTTGGAGCAACCACCAAAGATGAAGAGTCGAATTCTTCATATGATCATAGGTAACATAGGGTGTGATACCAATAATGCCACAGAACTATGGGCACTAATCAAAGTAATCAAAAATGGCCATACAAAGTCAATGCTCACAAATCATGGTGGAGGGAGATTCTCATATCATTGTGACCATGCTAAACAAACATTGAGCAAAACCAAGTCCTCAATAATCTATAGATGTTCAATAATAATCTATAGATGTTCAATAATGTATAAATGCTCAATAATATCTAGAGATACTCAAATCTACCATACAACCAAATACAATTATGATACCCTCCCACATCAGAAGAACAACCAACAAGCTAACAAATAAACTTGCCAATATAGGAGTCTTGAAAGAAGACACAAAGTAGGAAGGCAAATGTATATATTTTGCAAGGAGAGAAATCCCCTCACCGAATGGGGTCACATTTGTGATATGAGAGGCTTTATTATGCAATTGGGAGGATCGCACACCTGGTAGTTTGAGTTCTCCATCGCCTCAAAACCTATGTCACTGTATTTGTGTACCTTAATCCTATGGCCTACAACAGATCGCAATTGGACATTAATGACATGGCATTGCAAGGTACACACACTTGGTTAAGGTAAGGCAAGCAACAAAGGACAAGGTACCTCCGTATCATGAATATCACTTCAGAGTCTATGACAAAATCTAAGAATGCAAGAGCTCTTGTCATCGATAGACAAGTACAAATACATCATGGATTATAATGGGAATCATTCATCTTGTAGTGGGCTCCGATCAGTGCAACAAGAAGCTTGTTCCAAAGCTACCCTCATGGTGCGGCGACAAGCTCATTCCAACCATGGAAGCAATACCCATCCAAGCCGAATCCAAGCCGTTGCAATACACAACACTCACCTACACTAGATGAGGATTTATGTCTACCACGTTGAGTGGTTTTGATGCAAAGGGCTGTTCCCTAGGTTTTGGCCCAATGTCAATCTCCCCGCCTCCGTTGCCAATCAAAATCTTACCAATAGGAAGTTCACCAACAAAATTTCCACCTAACGACAACACAATGAGCCAAGATGGGAGCATCAAGGGAACTTCCCTAAAACAAATCAACAAAGGCCTTAGAAGAAGCTGAAATTCAAGTCCCACTCAAAATGGGCAGAGCAAATAGAGGCAGTGCAACAATTGTTGTTAGAAATCTAGAGAAAAATTACAAATTTAGCCTTTTGCATAGAACTTATGAATCATCGAATCTCAATGCTCATGACCCTCCATGCAAGTCCAGTTCCTCAACAAGTGGAAGATTTCCTGCAAGTACAAGATGCAATGCTCCTCCAGATGCTTGTTCATCTCCCTCCATCAACTCTAGGCGACTTAAACTCCAGGGCACCAAGTCTAGATCATTTTACCTCATTCCTTCATAGGGTTATTTTGCTATGTTCGTGTTATGTCTATGATAGGCTTTTGTTCTAGTTTTCAGGTTTTGGAGAAGACATTTAAAACTCTAGAAAATACAAGGCTTGTTTCCTCTTATGGCAGCCCTGATTTTGCTGATAAGCATGTAAATTAATTTCTGAATGTAATATAAATCTATATGTATATTACCAGTCACAGAGACATTTCTTTTACTAGTCTAAACATTTCACATTTTAGAATTTTTCTTGGAATATTTTTTTACTTGGGCCCAAAGTCCATCAAGAAATTGTAGGATTTCCAGCTCTAGTGATTATTATGGAATTAGTTAAACATTCTACTTTCTGGGTTTTCTGGCAAGAATTGGCCAAAATCCAGTAATGTAAATTTGAACAAAAACTCGATTTTCTATTGTTTAAATTAATTTTCTGAATGCATAAATGGATTCTGCTTGCTGAAAAACTCCTAGGGGTCCAGATTATACAGACTTCACCACTCAAATCTACAGATCAGACCATTCATTTAAATTAACTTTCTGAATGCATAAATGGATTCAGCCTGTTGAAAAAACCCCAGAGCCCTAAATTATATAGATTATACAGACTTAACCACTCATATCCACTCAAATCCACATATCCAACCATCCATCACTGAATTTCAGACAAAATCAAAAGAAAAAAAATTACCATAAGACAGCCAAAAAAAAACATTTATGACTTAAACAAACATAAAATATTCACATTCAAAATCTGAGTCACTAAGTCTCTATAATTCAAAAAGTTAATTCTTTAAACAAGAAAAAAGTTACAATTTAATCCTAATTTATCACAAGATGCCAACCAAAAACACAAAACATCAAAACCGTCTAAAATTAAATGTCAAAGAATAGAAACCTTTAAAAGCACAAGTGAACCATATGTTACCAAAGTAAACGAGCAATAAGAATTAAAATTAAAATGTTTTTGAAGGCTATAAATCCTTAAAAGCACAAAGCACAAGTGAAGCCATATACCATATGGAACCAAAGCAAAAAGATATAAGAATTAAAAACACCAGAACCATCTAGAATTAAATGTTAGAACGTTAAAGGCTAGAACCCTTCAAAAGCACATGCATTTTTCACATTATTATCCAGGCAAATCCACTTTTCAATGATTTTATAAAATGATTTTTTTTAAATTTGGCAACTTTAATTCTATATAAAATTATCATTTTTTGCTGTTTAAAATTCATTTTTGAATTCAATACACTGAAAAACAACACTGAAGCATAAAAACCTAAATCTTAATCAAAATACTACTTTTTGTTATTTAAAATCCATTTTTGAATACAGGAAAAAAATACTAAAGCAATTAAATTATACAAAAATAATGACTCAAATCTACTAATTGCCTACCAAATTTCAAACAAATGTGTCATCAAACAATAATCCAGAAAACATCCATTTCATAGAATGTTTAGACTACAGATAATGTTTAACCTACAGCTTACCTTGATTATGTTTAGCCTACAGCTTACCTTTAGAGAAGAAATAAACAAACCAAAACCAAATCAAATCACATGCAACCAAAACTGTTATTCAATTACATTTATAACTGCAATATACCCAACTTAAAATAACATTAACTGTCACTGAGAAGAGAAAAACCAACCAAGCCTAGTAAAACTCGAGTCATTCAGCATGGAAAAAAAGTGTAGAAAATCAAGTTAGGGCACTGCAGCAAAAGCGTTAAAAATCTATTCCATGAGGCAGCCGATTCGCTATTAACAGCTGAGACAAAACAGGTAAAACACACAGAACTTCGGCATTTATTCTCAAGAGTAAACTTTTTCTCGCCAGTCGAGCGAAGCTACACCCGTGCTCCCGCCTTGACTCAAGATCTTGGAGGGAGAAAGAATGAATATCCTTAGGCAAGCCCCCGCAAGAAAGCATAAGAGTAAGAATGGAGAAAAGTAAGAATATGAGAAGAGGAGGGCAAAAGAAGCGGACAGTGTCCATCTTTGAAGCCATAACATGTATAATATTTCTAACACTCCCCACCCGAGAAAACCCCAAACTGCAAATCCCGGAAGGCACTTTTCAACTTAGAAAACCCCAAACTGTATATCCCGGAAAGTACCTTTCAACTAATTGGTCGCTCATCAGACAATAATATATCAGCATAGTACTCGGAAATTCGGAAGAAAAGAAAATAGAATACATCACAATAAGAAACAGCTACATACAACACAGTCAAGACAAACTGAGTAAGCCCCACATAGAACTTCGGATCTTAATTTCAGACTTTTAACACTTTTTCTCATCGACAAACGATGCAAACCCCACATAGAACTTCGGATATTAACCTCAGATTTAAGATTGTTTCTGATCGATGCTGTTCCTTTACTTACGTCTAGCATGTGAAATATTTCTAACATTCATCAACGCACAAAAAGACCAAAAATTTAAATGCCCCGAAAGTAGCTCTCATCTTATTGGTCGTTCATCAGAAAATGATAGATCAGCAAAGTGTATAATGCCCTAGGGCATCTAATCCTGGAGCTTCTTTCAGAGATTTATAAGAAAAGAACATAGAAAACCCTGCAAGCAGCATATAACAAAACCCTAGATATGAGATTTCACAGTAAAACAGGAGACCATCAGAGACTTAAATACCGGTAATCACAAAATTATCATGTTGTTGCAGTTATTTAACTCATCATATGATTGTATCGCATTTTCTTAAGATACCAGAAATTTGAGCATACACAACAAAAACGGCAAAAATAGAAACCTCAGCCACTAACACGATCGATCATAACTTGAACAACACTTGAATCTAAAAGGAAGATAAGCAATCTCTTCACTCCCAAACCATCAGAAACCCAACGAGAAGAAAACTACAGCCTCTGGCGTAGGTGAATCTCGAAAATAAAGCAACTCAGGCCACACTCAGTTACCCAACATATCACCATACACCGACCGGCCATGAACCTTACTGGCCTTCCATATGTACTCTCAACCTTCGTTGATCTCTATATGTAGAGAAAGGGCTACGCGTTAACGTTCTAGAAGCCCTAAACCCTAACCCTAGCTTGTTTGTGTGAGCAATTTGAAGTGAACTCTTCACTTCAAAACCCTAACCTTATCTTCTTTGAATTGGTAATTTGAACAAGCGGACTCTCCACTTCAAAACCTCACTCGCCTTCAATGGCGATTCTTCACCCTTCTTGAGCTATACATGTAGAAAAAAACGAATTTTTTTTTATCGTATAGAGGTCCTAAAAACTAATCTTCCTTTGTTTATTGCAATAAGCTTAGCGAGGTGTACTTACAATTAAGTATGATAATCTTAGTTTAGAGAGGTGTACTTACAATTAAGTATGATAATCTTATTTTGTTTATTGAACTAACTTTAGTTAGTTTTATTTCCAAGTAAGCATGATAGAGATATTATTACATAGGTAATGCTTACATCATTGTATGTTTACTTAAAAATATAATACTTATAACAAATAATAATAGTAATACTATATATTAATCAATCTAGATTTATCTTAGATCATAAAAAAATTTACACCTCAAGAGATTTGATCT
>SNQJ01S0049337.1:138434-150478 GCA_010110895.2 Picea sitchensis | reverse complement strand
CATTGATATAACACTTGGATTATATGGTTAAATTGCTCTATTACTGATTCACCCCCCCTCTCAGTAATCCAACAGCCTTCTTGCTTAAGGTTGTCCCAATGAAAACCTTGAAGCTAAACCTGCAAAAACCTTGAACAATGATAGCATACAATAGACAATATGTTGCATATACTAATAATATTACATTTCAATCCTATCTAGCATATCAAGATACATAGATCTACAAGCATGTGCATTACTAGATCTACCCAAATAACATTTTACCTTAGGATCTAAAGATGCAATCACCAAACAAAATATTAGAACAAGTTTACCTCATGTGTATGGCAAGAAGAAGCATGTGCATAAATCTTCCAAAAATCCTCCAAAGTTTTCTCTTTATTACTCAAGAAGAAGGATCTTGGAGAAAACTATCTCCAAAACCCTAAAGAGCAAGAGAATGAAAATGATGAATGACAGAGAGAGAGAGAGAGTGAGAAATAAAGTAGCATAACATTAGCTCAAGATATGGTGAGTTGGGAGTGAGGAGAGGGATCTATTTATACTTGGAGAGGCAAACCTACCTCTCTTGGATCAATTCCAAGTGTCCATCACCAAGCATGAGAGTAGATCTTTAGGCTAGGGTGCATCATCTAGGGTTTGAATCCTATATATAGGGTTTAGAAAGGTGTGGGAGGTGTTGGGATCACACAAAAGCAAGTGGGAGGCTATGGGATTCGTGTTAGGGGAGTGGAAGAATTCAAGTAATTTTTTAAAAAATATTTCTAGAAATTTCCAAGTGAAGGGGGGCGTAACTCCTCTTGGGGGGCGCACCACTTGGGGGAGATGGAAAGGATAGAGGTGTTGGGATTAGGGAAAATGTGTGGTATCACCTTAGGGTGAGACGTGGGGGTTAAATGAAGGGAAATCACAAGAGAGGGGGCCCCATGTAGGTCACAACATCAATCTCCAAGGAAAAACGTCAATCCCCCTAGGGAGGCGTAACGTTTGAGTGTGGTGAGGGGGTAAGGGTGTTTAAAGGTTGAAACAAGGTTGGATGGGTAGGTTTAGGTTTAGGGAGTCTCTATATAACTTCTAACCATCATTTAACATCCTTTTAACTCATTATTACATTTTTTACAATTTTTCCATGTTTGGACTTTAGCAATTAAAATTGTTGTTTTTGACTGACTCATACTCCGAGTGGACAAACCCATAGCAAAAGTTATTCAATTGAGCTGAAAATTTTCCATGGATGTAGGGGTTACTATTCCATTTCTTTTGAGCACAAATACCCCTAACAAAACTCCAAGGACCTAGTTTTTACAATTATTGCTCAAAAATAATTAATTAATTAAATAATTAAACCTCCAAACTTAGGGAAATTTAATTAAAAATTAATTAATTAAAAATATATATACTAGACTCGACGGAATTATGCGAAACTTTATAAGATGCCTTGCATGGTCATTTACAATGATTCCCTATAATAGTTACCAAAAGATAAACCCACTAGGACGTCATTCACCAATTTGGAGGAATTATTGCAAGTGTGAGGGAAAAACTCAAGGGAAATCAATAAGGATGAAAAGCCCAATTGATAACCTGAGGATTAAAAACCCTCGGTGAAAGGAACTCTCCCAGTGAACCAATCCCAAGGTAACTGGCCTATACATTACTCATGCAGACTTATTACATTATTTACCCACGCAGGGGTGCGGAAATTCCAATTACAAAAAGAAGTTCTCGGGCCAAACAATGCCCTGTAGAACCAAAGGTCTTCAACAAATTTGCATCTGATGATGCATCTCTTAATGGAACATGGAGTTGACCACCTATGTTGGAGAGGCGGTCAACACACCCCCAATGCTCTTCCCTTATTGATTGAGAACTTCATTGTCTCTCTTATATGAGCTTGCCTTTGGTGGAGGATTGAAGTGGTGGAGGCCCAACTGGAAGGAACTTAGTTTATCGGTTTCAAACCGTGCTGACACGAAAGTTTGTAACTCGTTCATTTCTGTTGATTATATCTTAATAGAAATACTCTTTTCTCGTCCAATTAATATCTCACAAATCTTTGAATTATTATTCCATGGGATTATTTGTTATGAATGTTAATGGATTATGATATTGAATGTGTTAACATTATATATTATCACCATATTCTTGCATTGCTTGGTTTTTTATGACTAGTTGAAGGTATATTTTTTTGGGTCAAGTACTCAAAAGTGGACTTCATCGAACGTCTGGACAAGGTAGGCCTTTTATCTTGTCTTTCTATCATATTTATTTATTTATAATACTTGAGATTAGAGTTGATTTTTGCAGTCATTTTCGTCTGTTGTGGTTTACCCCTAGCCATAGATAGATTTTCCTCATAACAAAATGGAAATAAGTTCAAAAATGGAGATCAAGAAGTTTAATGGGAAACGTTTTGAGTTGTGGAAGCTCAATATGGAAGATTGGTTGGTGGATAGATATCATTGGATCGAGGTGAATCCAGGTACTACACCTACAGGAACTTCATCATATGACTAGAAAAAGTTGGATCGAAAGGCAAAAAGCACAATCCGACTGTGTCTCTCAGATTCAATATTACTGAATGTGTCGGAGGAATATACAGCCAAGGATTTATGGGATAAGTTGGGGAAGTTGTATTAGTATAAGTCCCTAGTAAATAAACTATTCCTGAGAAAAAATTTGTATAACCTGGGGATGAGAGATGGAGACTCGGTGGCAGAGCATTTGAATGCCTTCAATACTGTGGTAAGTCAGTTAATATATGTTGAGATTAAAATTTCAGATGAATATAAGTGTATCAATTTATTGTGCTTTTTACTAGACTCGTGGGATAGTCTAGTTGTGTCCATAGGTAGTAATACAACTGCCTTGAAGTTTGATGAAGTGGTCTTATCCTTGTTGTCAGAGGAGATGAGATGGAAGAACATGGAAGGACATAGCATAGATGAATTATTTACAAGAGAACTCTCCTAGGAAAGAAATAGATCTAATTCCTTAAGTGGTAGATCTAAGTCTAAGGGTAGATCTAAGTCTCTCGGAAAGTTTGTAAAGGTATGATAAAGATGTGGAAAAAAGGGGCACTACAAGAAGCACTGTAAGTCCAAAGTTGAGAAAAAGAAGGGATCTGAAGAAGCTCCTTCTATAGAAGAAAATACCTCTAAGGAAAAAGGAGGGGATGTGTACCTGGATTCGTCAAGCACACATGCAGATCATGAGGCATGGTTGGTTTACTCAGGTGCATGATGAGACTAATAATATCAGGGATGATTTTAAGGATGAAAAATTATTTTAAAATGTAGAAACCTTGGCGAATCTTATTAATCCTTCATATGCCAAATATAAATGTTTGGCGATATTTTTGTAAAAATATTCAAATTTCTAAGGATTTTATATAGATTTTATAAAATTTTGGTGATTTTTTAAGGTAAAATAATTTTATCCTATAAGATTTGGGCGAATCATTTTTAAAATAGCGAATCTTGTTTTTGGAAAAACCATATAAAATTAGCCCATGAGTGAAATTTAGCCCCTAAAATCATCCCTAGGTTCATCCTTTCATATGACTCCCCACAACAAGTGGTTCTACGAATATGAAACATATGATGGAGGTAATGTTTTCCTAGGTGATGACTCGATAACTAGAATCATAGGATGAGGAAAATTCAAGTTGAGGCTCATATATGGAAGGATTAGAACACTACCTAGTGTTCTGCACATCCCAGGATTGGCAAGAAATTTGATTTATGTAAGAAAAATGGATGATGCAGGAATAAAAACATTATTTGAAGAGGAAACCTACAAGATGGTTCGAGGAGCAATGGTGTTGTTGAAGGGAGTTCAGTTTGGAACTCCATATAAGCTACAAGGAAGAACTATTAGTGATGGGTGTAATATTTCCATTGTTCCTGATATTGGAGTTGAAGAAGAAAGAACTCCTACATTCTCTGGAGAAAAGGTTATGTTGTGGCATCAAAGACTAGGGAATATCAGAGAGAAGTTTCTTTGACTACTACACGTTAAAGGTATGGTTGAAGGTATGTCTAATTTCTCTCTGGATTTTGATTTTTGTGAACATTGTGTGTATGGGAAGCAGAATCGGGTAATATTCCCCTCTGGTGCAACAAGGGCAGAAGGAATTTTACAGCTAGTTCACAGTGATGTGTTTGGACCTATCTCGGTTCCATAATTAGGAAAATCTATGTATTGTGTCTCATTTATAGATGACTTCTCGAGGAACACTTGGATATATTTTCTCAGGAAGAAATGTGAAGTCTTTGGCAGGTTTAAAGAGTTTAAGGCTCTTATTGAGAATCAAATAGAGAAAATAATTAAGGTGTTGAGGACAGATAATGGTGGAGACTTCTGTGGGAATGAATTTGAGGAATTCTGTAAGAAGTGTGGTATAGCAAGGCAGAATACTACTCCATATAAACCTCAGTAGAATGGAGTTGCAGAAAGGATGAACAGAATTTTGATGGAAAAAGCAAGGTGCATGCTCAGTGGTGTCAGGTTAGGGCAAGAATTATGGGTAGAGGCAGTGGGTATTGCATGTTATATGGTCAACAAATCACCCTCATCATCATGGGATGACAAGAATCCACAAGAGGTATGGATTGGAAAGAAACCTTCTCTCACACATCTCAAGGTATTTGGATGTGAGGCATGTGTTCATGTTCTAAAGGAAAACGGGAGTAAGCTAGATTAAAAGGTTGGAAAGTGTATCTTTATTGGGTATAAAGTTGGTCTTAAAGATTATAATATTTGGAACCCAGAAACTAAGAAGGTTGTGTGTAGTCAAGATGTGGTATTTAGAGAAATGAAGGATGTTTTCAAACAGGAATTCCTACCAAGGAAGAACCAGATAAAATAGAGTTTGATTTAAAGGATGATGAATAAAACTCTATAGAACAATAGGAATAAGAAGAAGAAGATTATCATACTCCAGTATTGAGGAGATCAGTTCGGGAAAGAAGGAAACCAGAAAGGTATACTCCACTTGATTTTCGTTCAAATTTGTCTTTGTCAATTACTGATGATGATCCTATAACTATCAAGGAGGAAGTGGATTCAGAGGATGGAAAACTCTGAAAAAAGGCCATGGATGAAGAAATGGCAGCCTTGGATTAGAATGAGGCTTGGGATCTAGTGGATTTTCTGACTGGAATAAATCTCATTGGCAACAAATGGGTATTTAAAAAGAAGTTGAATGCATAAGGAAAAGTGGAGAAATACAAAGCTCGGTTAGTAGCAAAGCGTTATTCCCGGGTTGAGGGAATTGATTTTGGTGAGATTTTTTCTCATGTTGCCAAGTTAACTTCTATTATATTTTTTTTGTCTGTTGTTGTTGCATTTTATTTTGAAGCAGAATAGATGGATGTGAAGGCAGCATTCTTACATGGAGATCTAGAAGAATAAATCTATATGAAGTAGTTAGAAGGATTTGTTGTGAAGGGAAATAAGGAGTTGGTATGCAAGCTGAAAAAGTCTCTATATGGTTTAAAACAATCACCAAGGATGTGGTATCAAAATTTTGATACTTATATGTTGGGACTTGGCTTCACAAGAAGAAAAGAGGATCATTGTGTGTATTTTAAATTAATTGGTGATAATTTGATTTATTTGGTCTTGTATGTGGATGGCATGTTGTTGATAGGAAACAACAAGGAGATTATCCAGGATGTGAAACCTCAGTTTTCCTCTAAATTTGACATGAAGGATCTTGGTGCTGCAAATTTCATTTTGGGCATAGAAATTAAAAGAGATCGGAAAAATAGGAAACTATGGTTAAATCAGAGAAAATATGTGGAGAAAATATTGCAGAAGTATAATATGCAGGAACGTAAACCGGTCTAGGTCCCTATTCCTGTAGGTGTAAATTTATATGTGGATCGGTGTCCCAAGAAAAAAGAAGAGGAGGACATGTCTCGTTTTCCTTATGCAAGTGTGGTTGGCAGTTTGATGTATGCAATGATCTATACTAGACCGAACATTGCACATGCAGTGGTAGTTTTGAACAGGTATATGTCAAAATCAGGGAAGGAGCATTGGACAGCAATAAAGAGGGTTTTCAGGTATTTGTGTGGCACTACTAGCTATGGATTGTGCTACCAAGGAAGACTAGGATTGGATAGAGTGTTGGATATACATGGCTTTTCGGATGAAGACTAGGCTGGAGATTTGGATCGTAGGAAATCTACAAGTGGGTATGTGTTTAACCTATTTGGAGGAGCAATCAGTTGGATCAGCAAAAGACGATATGTAGTGGAACTTTCAACTACAGAAGTAGAATACATGGAAGCCACTCATGCAAGAATGGAAGCAGTATGGTTACAAAGATTGTGTTCAGGTATTAGGTGTTATAGAAAAATTTGCCTCACCCCATGTATTCTTGCACAGAAGGCCTTTTTTCATTTCCCTATGCAGACTTGAAGTCCCTTTGGCAAATCCCAGAGCTAAAAACATAATGTTTCCACATATACATGCCATGCCTATATTACAGCATGCGTATATGTAGGTTTCACCACTACAACCCACGTACATCGACAAATGTGCCCAAAATTGAAAAATGGTGTCGGGTTTCCATGTCACGTCACAAGATCAATGATCCTTGGTCTTCCATATACTGGAAACATTCTGAATCGGCCCTTCAGTTCCACTTGAAGGATATAAATGGGCCAAATCCGAGCTATGGAAAAGAGGAGAAAGAATTCAACTTTGAGAGAAAATTTACTCTGGAGGAATTATTCACTTCACATTGAGTCTGCATCCCTTTGTCCTTTAAGTCTGGACACACTGTCCAGCACCCAATATCTTCCCTTATTAATTGAGAAATTCATTGTCTCTCTTATATGAGCTTGACTTTGGTGGAGGATTGAAGTGGTGGAGACCCAGCTGGAAGGAACTTAGTTTCTCGGTTCCGAACCGTGCCGACACAGATGTTTGTAAATCACTCACTTCTGTTGATCATATCTTAATAGAAATATTCTTTTCTCGTCCAATTAATATCTCGCAAATATTTGAATTATTATTCCATGGGAATATTTGTTATGAATGTTGATGGATTATGATATTGAATGTGCTAACATTATATATTATCACCATATGCTTGTGTTGCTTGGTTGTTGAGGACTAGCTGCAGGTATATTGTTTTGGGTCGAGTGCTCAATGGTGGACTTCATCAAACATCTAGACGAGGCAGGTCCCTTATCTTGTCTTGCTAGCATATTCGTTTATATAGCATACTTGAGATTAGAGTTGATTTCTGCATTGATTTCCGTCTGTTGTGGTTTACCCCTTGCCATAGAGATATTTTCCTCGTAACATAATTGGCGACCATACTAGGGATAGAATCTTCTTTTTGGGGGGTTTGGAGTGTTTTTCTCCTTAGATTTCTCTCGTTCATATTGAGTTTCTTATCGTATGATTGCTTGACAAACTCTTTTCACTCTAGGTTTGAGTTACTTATCCTTCTCCTTAGCCTGGTTGTGTTTTGACACATATACGTGGGTTTTTGATTAACAGTCGTGTACATACGCATGTTGTACTTCTACAAGCTGCATACATACACACTTTTCCCTTGAACAGTTGCGTACATCAACCTTTGTTTCTTGATTGTTGGGTTTGGTGGTTGTTGGGTAGGTTTTGATGATTATTGAGTCTTCTTGGGTCTCTGTAGTGACTGTTAAGTGTTTGTGGAATGGAATGAAGCCTCTATTTGGTTGAATATTTGGGTAGTGCCTTTCTCATCATATTTTCACTTTGATTGTCCTTGCACTTTGGGCTGGGTTTTTTTCTCCTTGATATCCTACTTGGGTTGCCTCTGTCTATACATAGTAGAGACTTTATATCAAGTCGTTGTTCAATCCTTGCATTTTCTTTTTCTTATATTGAAAATACAAAAATATTAGGCATTTTTCATTGATTGGCATTTTGATCTTTTGAGTCTTTGTCATTCATCTTAGTGCATGTAAAGAAAGATTGAATTTTATTTAGAATTGTAGTATTGAATTGAAAATTTCATTTTGGAAGCATATCATTTAATGGAAATTGAAGTTAGGACTTTGTATTGTACTCATATTCATTTATTTTACTTGCCGAGTCATAACATCATTAGTTTCATGACCGCGCCTTTTGAGTAAGAAAGGCCATTAAAATTAACGCTATAATTTAAAATTGATTAGTAACGATTTTATTTTTCAGGGTGTACCAACTAGCTTAGGATTTAGTGCCTTGGAATAGGATTTTGTGAGTAAACTTCTCCAAGGCTAATAAATAAACATATGTGTCTGACTAAGAGAGTGGAGAAATCCATTGTATAATCGGTAAGATCAGGAGGCTCCGCTTACACCAGATTTAAACACGAGGTCGTGTGAAGTCGGTTGAAGGGATATCCCCCCAATACCTTATTAGCGTTAGAGATATTTCTGTCGATCTATTCGTATCTAGGGATCTTGCTAGTGCCCTTACCTCCGTGAGAGGTGGTGCTTTCAAGGTTTCAGGCTTTGCTACCCTGCCCATATGGTAGACTTGACTTATGACTATTCTCATGTGCATTATTTATATCGTGGTTGATTAGTTGCTTGACGTAGGTGCCACATAGGTTACTTGCAGGAGTTATTCTAAAGGTACCCTGGGTTAGATAAGGGTCGGACAGCACACAACCTTTATGGAGTATTACCTCTCTAGGGGGATCTGACTGACTGGTTTTTAATCCCACGAGGGACCTTATAACTGATTGTGTTTCCTCCGATATTTAGCAGGGAGTCTCAGGCCCCTCTTGGGCAAGGCATACCTACTTTAGGGAGGGAGGTCCCTTCAACCATTTTATCCTGTTTGCATGCATATTGGTCGTTTGATTATTTTTGGTGTGCTCTTTGATTATTAGTAGACCTTTGAGATTTCATATCGTGCTTTGAGTCATCATGGATAGCGGAGTTTCTATGACTCCCTCCTTTACCGCTACCCCCCTCCCATGATGTTCACTCATTTCATGGGGACAAATCTGTTTGTTTTTCCTAATCGTATGCATAATTATGACACTCAGTTTATGCCTCGAGTCTCTAGTCATTTTCCTATTCATGATATGCCAAACACACCTTCACCCTTTCCATCCTCTCCCTGTCCCACTTATGTGAATCCTATTTTTGGATCTGGGGGCACCATGGCCCCACCGTCTACATCTTCATTTGATAGGATTCATGTCCATCAACCAACTCTCACTGTGGGAGGTTAGAACCTCCCCCCTTACAGATCTAGTCATGGCCATGTTTTTTCAGGATCCAGTGCTCAAATGGATGGTTATTCTACTTATTACACCCCATTCGTGTATCCTTTGTCCGCCATGCCAGTTCCTACGAACACTTTTCCCAAGATGGGTTCACATATATCCTCGGTTCTTTCATACGGAGGGAACCAATTTTATGGTTCGGGCTATCCTCTTCACAAAACCCCTTCACATGGGGGCAACATATATCCTCACTCAAATAATCCTTATCATATCTTTGTCTATTTGTAGAAAAATACTTCAATGATGATGCCCGTACAAACCTCTATGGATCAATTATGCAGAGGATACTACTTCTCTGGATAGGGTCAGGGTGTAAACCAGGACCCTTCCTGGCCTGCAATGACTCAAAACCAATCTTTCCCTAGACCTTGGTCTCAAATGCCACAACTCACCACCGTTAATAGTCCATTCACTGCCAGTCATACTGGAGCTCCATCACCAACCACTGCTAGTCATGTTGGAGATTGGTCGACAACCTCTGCAATTCATGTTGAAGACCCACCTCCAGCCTCTTCCATTCATGCTGACAGTATGTCACCGGCCATTGTAAATAACATTGGGGAAATTCACACGATGGATAATCCTAGAAGTGTCAGACGTAAGGCCAAATTCCTTTACAGGACTTGCGAAGGAAATCACCTTACTCGGTTGTGTCCTACTACTGACGAGATACCAGAAGCATGGTTCTCACTTGAGGGCCCTTTGGGTTCTGAGTCGTTTGTGGTTTCCCCACACTCTATTTCTTCTTTGGTTGATACAGTGGTCATGTCAATGCAATATTCAGTTGACACCCATCTTCCTCTAGGGGTTGATCCATCTCTTGAACCTGTTGTCTCACATCCTATTCAATCGGAGGTCATGTCGATGAAATATTTCACTGACACCACTCCTCTTTTAGAGAGAAATTTGTCTCCTGACCTTATTCTCACGCATCCTATTCAACCAACGGTTTAATAAGTGATCGTACCAGTGCAATTTTCGATCAATCCAACCCTCCACTTAGAAGGTGATGCATCCTTCACCCATGTCATTATCATTTCTAGTACTGCACCTTCTGAACAAGAGAGAATTTTACTCTCCCCGAGTACTCTCCCTTCAAGTTCTGGAAAAGTTCCCTTTGATTGGGATGGTCTTGTAGGTTATCCAATGCCTCCTCCTATGTCCTTTCAAGTAAGGGACATTATCTGATATATCACAGAGAAGGTAAACTCCGCTAGCACTTTATCCTCCTCGACTTGGAGAGCTTTAGGTTTTCCCAAGCTTGTGTTGGCTATTCGTAAGATGTTGACCTTTCACAGAAGTCCAGCACGGGAGCCTTGGCCTCCCCCATGACATGCCGCCTAGAAATCTCTCCATGAGTCTGATTTAAGCTCTTTTCTGACTCTTTTAAAAAAAAGAGATATTGTTGAGTGAATTTGTCCCTTTCACACTTGTTAATTGGACTTGAAAGATCGTGAGTCTTGGTTAAGCTCTTTTTCGACTCTTTTTTCAAAAAGCAAAAATATTGTCGAGTGAACGTGTCTCTTTCACACTCATAAATTGGATTTGAAAGGACATTTATTTGGTACAAGTTTATCCTTTTTTCAAACCAAGTAGACTGAAATTACGAAAAAGGACATTTTTTATCGTTAAGTTGTGATTGCATCTCATGCCCTTGCTTGCAATATTGATCCTATTGTCGGTTCTCGCTTTGCGTTATAAATTGTTTGCCTCAGCAGTTTTTCATCCTCAACCAAGTAGAGCCTCATTTATATCCTTCGCAACTTGACACCCTATACCTAGGAGGGAACATTCCCCCGAGTGCCCATCTCCTAATTTCACCTCCTTGCATTGAGCATAGGTATGTTCCATTGCTGGAACTATTTTTTCTTACTTGCGACACTCATTTCCTCCTTTGTGTCATAGCATTCATTTGACTATGAAAAAACAAAAAAAGATGGGTGGGAAGGGATTATTTTCTTGTATTGGCAACATTCGTGTCGCCTTGGAACAGAGCACAAATTTTTTTATTCCACTTGTAATCATAATTTTGGGTTTAGCATGGCCTTAGGAAACTGAGCTCGTTACAAAGAGTTTACTCCCTTGACTAGTTACTCCTCCAGTTCCTATGGAGAGTCTGATTGATGCCTCCTGCATCTCATGGTGTTATCATTGAGTCTATGCTACCAGAGTTTTCCATATGTATCATTCTCTTGTTCAAATGATGTTTATCAACCTGTGTCAGCCATTCCTCAAAACGCTTGACTTTGCATGTCATCCATGTTAAATTTTCTTCTATTATTAGGTTACTTTTCAATTTACTACATAACCATAGCATAGATAGGATCACTGAGAGAAACACAGTCACAATATAAATAGCATTTATCCTGGGAAACCCTCATGGGGAAGAAAACCCAACAAAACTTCCTTAATATAGATAGACAATACAATGCCAAGACAATGAACCAAACACTAGAGAATATCCTCTCCCAAGTAATGTGCCTCTCTCTCTTCCTTCTTCTGACAACTGGAAACTGCAGCTTCCTTCAATACTTGCACACTAGATGAGTGAGCTAAGTGAGTGAACAAATGAGTGGATGGCTTCCTTTATTTATACAAACTGGCAAGTGATGAAAGGAGGTGTCTCTTCACTGGCAGGGCTGACCTGTCTTTTTAGGTGGTTAGAACCACTTCAATTTTCCTTGGGGCCGACTTATTACTTTGCATATAACAATTAGGGTTTGACCAATCTGCAAAAGGGGATTTGGTCAATTGTAAT
>SNQJ01S0049337.1:105800-135619 GCA_010110895.2 Picea sitchensis | reverse complement strand
AAACATGAATACTTATCTTTTGTTTTTGTGTGGGGAGGCTCCACGGACTCCACCATTTGCTATCTTTCTTTAGATCAATTATCTTACACTTAAAGTACATATTTCTCAATTTTCTACTAAATCTTTCTTTGAGGGAGGAGATTCCTCTTCCTCTGCCACATGTGCTTGATGTTTTATTTTCCCTTTTTCTTGAGGACATGCATAGGAAAAGTGTCCCAACTTTTGATAGTTGTAGCATATGATCTTTGAAACATCTTTCTTCTTATCTGGAACTCTTACGGAGTTAGCTTCTAGTTGTTCTTTGAATTGTGATATTCTCGGGAAATATTGTTGAATTGTTTCTCCTTTCTGCATCCATGTATTCTTGAGTTGAGTTCTTAGAATCATCTTCTGATTGATGTTCCTTCCTTCATATAATCGGGTTATGGCATCAAACATTTCCTTTGGTGTCTTCTTTGAGGCCATTTGAGGAATCAAGTGATCTTTGATAGGATATGCAATGATTCTATTGGCCCTAACTGTGTCTTTTTGGTGTTTTTCTTTAGTTGCCACATCGGCAGGTTCTGGTACATTCTCTTTAATGAATCTTGCTAGGTCATTCTCTTCAAGAATGAGTGCAATCTTATACTTCCAAGCACAGAATTTTTCCACACCTTCTATCTTGTCAATAAGTTTAGTGCTTGTAAACATCTTTTACCTAGAGCTAGGAAAATGACCAAAAAATGAAAATGCTCATAATTGTATTTTGAGCTTACCAGGAAGTGCAATTGGCTGAGGCGAGTAACCTGGTGTGGTTAGATTTCAGGAAATCCAAATTTTTCCCTTTCAAACTTGACAAGCGGATTTTTGGACTGGTGCTTCTGGTTTTCTGGTACTTATGGTACTGGTGAAAACTAGGGTTTCACTTTCTAGGAGTTCTATCCACTGAAAAGATGTGTTGAAGGTGCCAATGAGTTCCTTAGTCTAGGTCTCACTTTTCTAGATGATCTTTGGGCTTAAATTCCTCTATAATAAAAAGCCCTAATTTTCTTGTACGACAACAATGACTTTTTCCTGTGAACGATGCTCTCTTCATCTTAGCTCTAATACCATGTTAAAGTTTTTGTTATTATTAGGTTACTTTTCAATTTACTAGATAACCATAGCATAGATAGGATCACTGAGAGAAACACAATCACAAGATACATAGCATTTATCCTGGGAAACCCTCATGGGGAAGAAAACCCAACAAAACTTCCTTAATATAGATAGCCAATACAATGCCAAGACAATGAACCAAACACTAGAGAATATCCTCTCCCAAGCAATATGCCTCTCTCTCTTCCTTCTTCCGACAACTAGTAACTGTAGCTTCCTTCAATACTTGCGCACTAAATGAGTGAGCTGAGTGAGTGAACAAATGAGTGGCTAGCTTCCTTTATTTATACAAACTGGCAAGTGTTGAAAGGAGGTGTCTCTACACTGGCATGGACGACTTGTCTTTCTGTGTGGTTAACCACTTTAATTTTCCTGGGGGCCGACTTCTTACTTTGCATATTACAATTAGGGTTTGACCAATCCGCAAAAGGGGATTTGGTCAATTGTAATGCCCGAAATGATCAATCCACAAAATGGGATTGATCTAATGAATAATAAATACATTTTATCTTTTACTTTATCCACAAAAGGGGATAAGAATATTCTTTGTAGTTACAGAATATTTTAAAAGTCCATACCCTCAGTTTGTCTCAGAATCACATGAAGTTGTAGTCCTATTACACACCCTGGTCCTACTTTCCTCATTGGTAGGTAACCTTGAACCTAACAGTGGACATTTCATCATTCGTCGTTGACTGGGTGGCTTCCCTTGTGTTTGACGGCAAGACATCTATTCACAAATTGGGATTCGTGCAGTGTCTTGGATGCCATTAGCCTTATTGGTGGTTTCCTCTCCTTTTTCAACATTTTTCTTCATTGGTTGCTATTCAGAGGGTATTTTTCGTGTACCACTTGCACCTGGCACACGTGAAAGACACACAGAGTCATTGGTTCGTGAACATTTTCTTCATCCAATTTCCTCCAAATCATGAAGCTCCTACTTTGTACCTCGTGTTGAATGATGAGAGATACCTTAATTCTCTCCTTTCAGCGGGTCTCCTTCCATTGAATTCCACTTATCTATTCTGGAGACGAGACCTAGCGTCCTATGAGTACCTTGAGGCTTGCAGTCATTAGTGGCAGGTTCACTCGCCATCGACAGTTGGGAATACATCAATGTCTCATGATCAATGGATTCTTCAAGTGTTCGACCCTAAATCCTTTATTCACACTTGTAAGAATGTACTCAGTGCCTTGATACCTACTTTTATCATTGGTAGGTTGTCTCATGTTTGTTAAGGGTATACCTCAATGACCGGTAATCAAACAAAGTCTCATTGTTTTGGACCTCAAGTCCTTTATTCACATGATGTAGACTTACACCTTTGGCAGATAGTGTAGAAGACTTAAAGACATCATTTTATGGTCACAACTCTCTTGAGTTGCTTCTACCTTTTCATTGAACTAGTACCTATGTGACTTCAGTTTCATGGGAGACCAGATTGTACTCCATTATATACAGATATCTTCAAATTGATTTTGAGACTGGTTTCACTGGCCCTTGTTCGTGACTATGACAGCCTTTGGCATGTAACCATAGTTGTATTTGCCTATTCATAGCCATGGACATTGTTTTGGTATATTTTCACATGGATCTACAGTGTAATTCGGATTGGCAGCCATGTATGCAAAGTCAATATAGATTGTTATGAGAAACTAGTTTTTCTAGTTGGGTCCCCATTACTCCACTTATGGGTTTTTATAATGTATTTTGTCCATCGCAAATACTCCTCTGACCTCACACATTAGGGGGCATTTGTTGTAGCAAGATTTGCCTCAGCCCATGCAATCTTACACAGAAGGTATTTTTCCATTTCCCTATGCAAACTTGAAGTCCCTTTGAAAATCCCAGAGCTAAAAACATAATTTTTCCGCATATACGCACCCTGTCTATATTACAGCATGTGTATACATAGGTTGCACCACTACGACCCACGTACATCGGGAAATGTTCCCAAAATTGAAAAATGGTGTCGGGTTTCCATGTCACGTCATGAGATCAATGATCCTTGGCCTTCCATATACTAGAAACGTTCTGACTCGACCCTTCAGTTCCACCTGAAGGCTATAAATGGGCCAAATCCGAGATATGGAAAAGAGGAGAAAGAATTCAACTTTGAGAGAAAAGTTACTGTAGAGTAATTATTCACTTCACATTGAGTTTGCATCCCTTTGTCCTTTAAGTCTGAACACGTTGTTTAGCCCCCAAGCTCTTCCCTTATTGATTGAGAACTTCATTGTCTCTCTTATATGAGCGTGTCTTTGGTGGAGGCTTGAAGTGGTGGAGACCTAGCTTGAAGGAACTTAGTTTCTCGGTTCTGAACCGTGTCGACACGGAAGTTTGTAAATCACTCACTTATGTTGATCATATCTTAATAGAAATATTTTTTTCTCGTCCAATTAATATCTCGCAAATATTTGAATTATTATTCCATGGGCAAATTTGTTATGAATGTTGATGGATTATACTATTGAATGTGATAACATTATATATTATCACTATATGCTTGCGTTGCTTGGTTGTTGAGGACTAGTTGCAGGTATATTTCTTTGGGTCGAGTGCTCAACGGTGGACTTCATCAAACATCTGGACGAGGTAGGTCCCTTATCCTGTCTTGCTGGCATATTCGTTTATATAGCATACTTGAGATTAGAGTTGATTTATGCAGTCATTTCCGTCTGTTGTGGTTTACACTTTGCCATAGAGAGATTTTCATTGTAACATTGGGTTGGTACAACAAGTTGTAAGGATAGATTGTGACAATCGGAGTGCAATTTTTCTGGCTAAGAACCCAGCTTGTCATTAAAAGACAAAGCATATTGATGTTCAATATCACTTTGTGAGAGACATGGTTGAAGAAAAGAAGGTGTTGTTGATGAAGGTGGACACTTTGAATAATGTTGTAGATTCATTAAAAACATCTGTGAGCATTGAGAAGTTCTCTTGTTGTAGAGGATCAATGGGCATTGTTTCCCTAGATTATTGACTATGTAACCCTGTAACCCCCTGTATGCAAAGAAAAAAACAAGTGGGAGAATGATGGGTATGTGTTATATTCTTTTCCTCGGGAAACGTCTCACCTTTTTGCCTCAATTTTTGGGTCGCCTCGATTTTCATGTCCATTGTTGGGCGATTTTTTGGCACATGGTTTTTCGCCGATGATTTTCTATTTCCAGATAAGAAATTAGGGTTGTTGACTAATCCAGGTCATTGGATTAGGGTTTTGGATGTCGTTGGTGCATATGTGTATATTGTATTGTAAAAAATGTATAAAGTGAATGAATATAGAAGATGTTGGTTTTTCCAGTTTGGGTTTCCAGGGGAAACATCTCTGTGTAATGTGTGTTTTTGCCATTGTATCTTTTATGTTCTTTTACTGAAAATATTTTTGCAGTAAATAATTGTACAAGGTTAAAATCTACAACTATCCATACTTTTCCACCTCATCTCTTCTAATAACAAGGATGAAACTACATATTCATACTTCAATGTAGATTGAGTGGTACTATCAATTGCGACAACCAGATTATCCCAACAGTCTGACAAAGAACATAAAAAAGTAATACACTTATCTTCTTCTACAAGCGTAACATTAACAGATTCAAGTTGACTTACCAGAGTATTGAAGGAATTTATATGCTTGGTTACAAAATCTCCATCTTCCATCCTAAGATGATACAACTTGTTTCGAAGAAACAACTTGTTTACCAGGGACTTTGACTAATACAAATTTCCCAACTTATCCCATAGTTTCTTCTCTGTAGATTCTCCTCACACATTCAGTAACACCGAATCTGCCAAGCAGAGTCGAATCGTACTTCTTTCTCTTCTATCCAACTTCTCCCAATCTTCTTATGACATACCAGTGGATTGAGCATCGGTAGCTTGTGTACTAGTAGTTTTTGTACCAGTGGATTATGTGCTGGTAGTTTGTGTACTAGTAGGTTTTGTACCAGTAGATCGTGTATCGGGATCCACATCAATCCATTGGTCTTTGTCTACAAGAAGGTCCTCCATCTTGAGCTTCCATAGCTCAAATTTTTTACCATTGAAATTATCAGTATTGATTCTAGAACTTATCCCCATTATCTTTCAACACACAAATCACTATTGCAAATATCCCATTGAACCCAAGTTTATCATAGACCTAAGATAAACCTGATCTATTAAGACCGAGCCAAAACCCTCAGCAACAAAGGTATCCCTCTGAATCCAAAAATATGATTTGATACCATACGTAAGTTTTAAACTTGTGAATTAAATAAATGCATACAGATTCTAAGAAAAAAGAGAAATTAATTAATGGCTCATACACGTAGTACACAGATATTTATGTTGGAAACCCTTAACCGGAAGAAAACCAACCTTCCTTGGAGCCCCACATCTCAACTCTTCACTGTATTAATTTCACCATTCGCAATACAATATATAGATAATATTTAGGTATTCCCCAGTTACCAAAACCTTAATCCCTTAATCCAGAATTGATTTAGAAAATCACTAAAAATAGCAAAAAACGCCCAAAAAAAAAAAAAAAATTGGGGCATTGTCTCGAACGTCGTCAACTCCAAGCTAATGCCCAGAGCCAAAAACTCCATCGAACTAGGGGAATCACTCATGCCCCCCCTAGGACACCCCTAGTCAATCGCCCGATGCACACGACACAAACAACATTACTATGTGGAATCGTCAGACGCAGTCATCAAATATGATGCACCCCCCACACACATGCAAAGAATATAACACCTACCCAACAAGATGGCGTGTTGGTTTTTTGACAATATAGATTTGATGGTGTTGTCATAACGAGGTGTTACAGATCACGAAGAGGACAATCTCATTGCATCTTCCAAATGCGAAAAGGTAATCCTTGAAAAGGTGTGTCAATTAGATGGCACCATGTAGCATGCGTAGTGTATAACAAAGACTTGATTTGATTGGATCATAGTGTAGGGTTATGTTAAGGAATATCCTTATACATTGTAGGTATAAGGACCAATATCCTTCTAGCATGTGTTCCTACAATAGATACTTTAACTTGTGTATGCAATCATCAAAGGAAAATTTCCCAAAAAAGAGGGCTTTGGTAAATATGGAGGGGTTTCATATTGTCTTTCCCAACGATGAAAAGGGAGCTTCGCTCGAACACATGTGTTGGCCAAAAATGGTTTCATAGAGCATATTAGAATTTAGTGAAATATTCAAAGGTTATTCAAAACATTAGGGGAAGGAACCGAGTGAGGGGCCCACATTTCACACTTGTTATGATTGGTTAATAAAAGCGTCAAATCCAATATCCTTTTGACACATCAGCATGAGGAAGGGGCCCACCTAAAAAGGCACATGGGTTCTACATGAAATTGTTATCGTTGTGAATCAAGGAAGTTGTTATTGCCACAAGCACTTTTCTTTTTTGTATTCTCTCGATGATGAAGTTAAAGCAACGTTGTCGTCGGAAGTATTGATAGGGAGATGTAATATAGTATATGCAAAATACAGGATCATATGGGTAGAAGATCTAAGCATATTACTGAGGTAGGGTTCCCTAAAAAGTTCAATATTCTTATGGAAATGAAAAAAAAGGGGGAGGCGCATTGGTCAATGTATTTTGAGGGATTTAATATTGGGTAATTTTTCCTTAGATCAACATCGGAGACAATCTCCAAAAGTATTCATATGAACGAATAACTAGTTGAGTTAATAATGATCAATATCGTGCTGAAATTTTAGTATGTGGGTACCCACAAAAATCCTCTAAGATCGAGAATTTTAGTGGCTTATTGTGTATGCCAGAACAAATGGTGACTGGCTGGGAGAACTAATTATCTCTTCTCCAGATAGACCCCTAGATTATATACATCCCATCTTCATGTATCCTAAAAATTTTACAATTCCATCTGCACTACGGACCCCGCACCATTTTCATTTATTAAAAATTTGAGAGGGTGATGCAGCATGGGTATTATTCAGATTAATTTTTGTGAGACAATAAGGGAGGGAACTTATTTAATTCAATATATAAATCTAGGAGGAACTGGACACTAGAGAGGTTTATTTTCCTTGATTGTTTATGGACCGATGTGTGTTGCCCGTTTCTTCTTTCCCAACATCACTTCATTTCCAGTGACATCCATATCCCTGACAAAGCTTCCTTAGTATCATACATGTGTATCCCCACTATCAGCAAGTATCCATCTCCCCAACAAGTTTACTTGTACTTCCCACGCAATCCTTGGTGCTTTCAACTTCCTAGTTGTTTAAGCTTTTAATTTCACCCTTCATATTTGTAATATATGTAGAATTTATTCATTTTGGGTGTTTAGGAAGTAGAGAGATACAAGAGTTGCTTTGATATGTTGGTCTCAGTAAATATTTCATAATCATGGGTCCTTTCCAAGAATATTCTCAATCAACCTTTTTAAATTAATGTAAAAGAGGGAAGGTCTCACAAATATTATCCAAAACACACCTGTAGTTGCCACATGTTCTCTATCACGTGGGACCATGGGTTGAATGTGAGAGTGATCACATAGATGATAGATGGTATATAAATTAAAGTATTTATATTTGTTTGATCTATATTCTAGGATTCTCTCAAAAATAGAGCATCCTGAATCCATTCCATTAAGTATAACCATCTGTCATGCTCTGATGTTTTTCAGACAAAATGTAAGGCCTCTTTCTCACTACTTGAGCACCACATAGTTATTCAAACATAAATTGAGATTGTGTTCTATAAAAAAAATTTAAATACATCAAATTATGTGAATGAGTAAGATAAAACATTAGAAGAGGCTTATTACAGAAGTAATGAAATAAACAAACTAAAAAATGGAAAGAGATGTGGGAAAAATTATTCTAAAAGTATTCACAAAGATGAAGAAAAACCTACTATGTACAGTACTATATCACCTAAGGTGATTAAGAGAAGTATCATTTGAGAATTTGTCCATTGACAGGGAGCTCCTCCATGTCTCCCTCTAATGTCTCGAGTTTAAAATTTCCTGACCCAATTTTCTAGTGGATTTGATATGGTCCTAGCCAGAGCTTCTGAAAATTTGTATGCTTTCCTTTGATTTCATTGGATTTATCCCACTTTAGGAAAATATCACCTTCCTGAAAGTCCTTATTTCCTACAGATAACTTATCAAACCTTCTCTTGATTATTTATTGGTGTTGCATTAAGTTTTTTTTTAGCTTTTTTCCCTTCTTCTTCAATTTTAAGGGGCATGTTCAGCCTTTGTTGCATTGTTGAGCATTATTTATCTTAGACAAATTGAACAAGTTGTTATGAAGGTAGAAAGGTATGGGTAGGTAATATGGCTTCTTCCACATAGACAATGAAGAAAGGAGAACTTCTTAGAGAATACTTATGTGTTACTCTATCAACCCATAGAGCATTGGGGAGGGATAAATGTAAGTTCCTTTGATGTTATCTTACAGTTCTTTTCAGTATTTTAATTAGATTCTTACTAGTAAATTTTGCTAGCCCATTCCCTTGGGGGTAATAATTAGTTGAATATTTGATTTTAATATTCTTTTGAAGAGCATATTTAGTTAATTTTAGAGCAGAGAAATACTTGGCGTTATCAAAAACAAAAGACTCAAGAACACCAAAACTAGTTATAATGGAAGATTCAAGGAATGATATCACATGGTTTTCATTGACAATATTTAGAGGAATTGCTTCAGTTCATCTTCTGAAATAGTTTGTTGTTGTAAGGATGTATTTGTGTGATTGAGAGGAATTAGGATTGATCTCTCCTATTACATCCAAACCTCATTGTTGAAATGGGCGCTCAATGGTGCAAGATGAAGGGGAAAAGCAGACTTTTTTTTTCCAGCTAACTTTTGGCGTTCTTGACATTTCCTTACATATGCATGAGAATATTTAAACAAAGTAGGCTAGTAGTAACTAGCTCTGATGATATTATGGGATGTTGTGTCCCCTCCAAAATGTCCTCCAACTGGGCCATCATGGAGTTCATATAGAACCTTATCATCATCCTCCTCTCAAGGCACCTTAGGAATACACCATCATAATTATTTTTTAACAATGTTCCTTAGATGAGCTGGTATTGAGATGATTTGAGCCTTAGAGCTCTCTTCTTCTTTGGTTCCATGTAATGTGGAGTAGTCCCATGGGTTAAATAGTACTTCATTTCATAATACTATTGGTCAGTGTTAACAAGGATATACCAGAATTCATTCTCAAATAAGGTTTGATCTTGATAAAGTTCATCTTCTTTTACCCTTTCATCAGCTAATTCAGTTTCTAGCTTACACAGTCCTTGACCCTTAACAATTTTAGCAGGCTTAATTTCCAGGTCATATTCTTGTAAGGTTGTTATCCAGTTGGCCTTTTTCTCTCCCAGATCCTTCTGTACCAAAAGGTTTCTCACAGCAAGGTAGGGTACAATTACTTTGGCCTTGGATTTGATCAAATAAGGTCTAAAGTGTTTAACATCCTTGAAGACAGCATTGGCTTGTTTGTCCACTTTTGGATAGTCCAACTCTTCCCCTTGCACCATGAACTCATAAAGGAAATCAAGTATTCATTTCCTTCCTGATTCTTTTGTGTAAGGACAGTTGTAAATGCAATATCTTAAGCAAATGTGTAGAGTATGAAATCTACTCTGAAGTCTGGACTCATCAGTGTCAGAGCATGTCTTATTTTTGTCTTAGATTTTTCAAAATATGCCTTTTCCTAGGGACCCCATTTAAACTCTCCATATTTCTTTATCATGTCTTGAAGGGGTTTTATAGTTTCAGCAAAGCTTGGGACAAATCTCCTTACAAAATTGATTTTTCTGAGGAATGATTGCATAGATTTCTTGTTATGGAGGGGAGATATTTTTGAGATGGCTTTGGTTCTCTTGGGCTCAATCATCATGCCGTGTTTGGATACAATGAATCCTAAAATCCTTCCTTCATCGACATCAAAAACATATTTCTTCAGGTTTAATGATATGTCATATCTTCTACATTTGTTAAATATCCTCCTTAAAAGGGTTATATGGTCTTTTCTATCTCTGAAGAACACAATGACATCATCTAGATACACCACTACACAATCACTAATCAGTCATATGAAATCTATATCCATGGTTCTTTCAAAGGTTGCCCCAACATTATTAGCTCGAACGGCATTTTCATTTAAGAATAAGCCCCCCATTTAGTTCTGAAGGCATTTTTGAGTTGGTCATCATTGGCAACAATAACTTGGTTGTAACTTGAAAAAACATCCATTTCAGAGCCTGCAACGCATTGGAGGATGTGTTCCATAGGTGGGACAGGATAATTATATTTTTCATAGGCATTATTCAGGCTTCTGAAATCAACACAAAGACTTGTATCCCCATTCTTCTTCCTCAAAAGGATTAGATTGACAATCCATTGAGTGTGTCTGACTAGGAATATTATTCTTTCCGCCAATAGCTTGTTTAATTTTTATTTTACTAGTTGAGGCTCCAAGCTAGGGTGCATTTTCCTTAACGTTTTTTGGAAAGGATTTGTTTGAGGCTTCATTGGGATGATATGTTGAATAGTATAAGGTATACAAATGATATCTAAGCCAAAATTCTGAGGAAAGTGAAGAAAATAAGGCTGAAATGCAAGGAAGGATAAATTCTTTTGATGGTGCTTTCTAAGGTATGTTATTTTCAAGTCATCTCACCATTTTCGCTATAATTTTATTAATATAATGATTCAGATCTTGAAATTTCTATGCAAGTGAGAAAACATATCCAAGTATATGTGGTTAAAAAATCAGCTTGTGGGTCTTTGTATTTTGGGAGTTACACTCTGTGGAAAATAGGGTTTGTGGTCAGTCCTGAAACTAATCAAAATCAGGTGTTTCGGGTAACAATGTCATAACTTCTTCATAACAGATCCAAATTCAGTGAGACAAAATATGTTGGTTAGGGTACAGTATTTAGTATGTTTTATAATAGTTTCAGATCATTTCATCAAATATTTTGTGCGGCGCATGCTCTACAAGGTCGCTCTCTAGAATAAGTCAGAATTCAGCAAAGTGTGTCATTTTTCCTATAACTCTTTTTCTGAGAGGTTCCAAGTAGTTCCACTTGGAGGAATTGCATAAAACACACTAAAGAACATTGTGTATCGGTTTCAGATCTTTATACATTACAGGTTCAAAGTTATGATTACTTCAAGTTATGGTTGTTGACTAATCCAAAACTAGGCATGTGAGACTAAAGGAAAGTTTGATGAAAATGCTAGTCTCTTGTTTTTAAAGTTAAGGAAGGTTTAAGTTTGATGAAAATGCTAGTCTCTTTGTTTTTAAAGTTAAGGAAGGTTTGCAGGAATGTAGATCACATACACTAGGACTATTACAGAGCTACAAATCAAATTTGGATGATGAAACTGATGAGGATTTTGCTTGAGGCATGGCTGTTAAGGGTTTAATATTGAGAGGCGAAGCTGATGAGTTGTTACATACATGAAGCGTATAGTTAATGATGTTGGTACATATTGATGAGTCATAGGTTATGAGTAGTTGACACATGATTGGCACATACCTATACATGGTTGGATGCACTTTGTTTATGGTACAGGTTGATTACAGGTTATGCATGGTTGATGCACTTGTTTATGGTACATGCTGATTACAAGTTGATTGGTACGTGCTGGATGCATAGTTGATGCATGATTCGGGGATTATTGGTATTGTGCTTATAAATGCAGATATCTCATGCTGATATGCACGTTGGTTCCGTGTCATCTACTTCTACTTCAGGGTGGCAAGACGAGGCAAGGACAGGTGGTTGTAGCCACCTTCCAGTTGTAGCCGAGAACATTGGGGGTTGTAGCCTCCTTCTAGTTGTATCCAAAGATTTGGGAGTTGGAGCTTCGTGTTGTATCCTCGAGAAACTAAGGTTGGAGCCTCCTTCCAGTTGCAGCTGGAAAACGAAGGAAGTTGATGCTCTAACAATGTAATTTCAAGACATATAAGAATAAACATTTCTTGGTTTCTCCCTCGATTTGGGGTTTCCACGAAACACTCTGCAAGTATTGTGTATGTGTGTGATTATTTATTATTACTGAGCACAATTCTTACATTGATATAACATTTGAAGAAAAGGATTATAATTACGTTATTACTGATTCACCTCTAAGTAATCCAACAATTGGTATCAGAGCAGGTCTTTCAAGAAAACAATTTAACCATCAAGGTAGATCAAGTGGAGAGTACCAACTCGTATAAAAATGGAATTAATGTGCTTGATGGACAAAAGTATGTTTTTGGAGCATAAGGATGAAGGCATATATACAGCAATGTGGATTTCAAGTTTGGCAATCAATTGTAGATGGATACAAAGCAACTGTGCTAAGTTTCACCAACAAATGACAAGCAATGAAACTCTGCGGAGAATAATCGTGCCATAAATGCTTTGAAATGGTCTGTGATACGGTATTCAACAAAGTTGTATATTGTAAATCTGCTAAAGATTTGGGACAAGCTTCGAAATATTTATGAAGAAGATTCAAAGTCAAAACAGCAAAGCTTCAAACTTACAGAGGTCATTTCGAACAACTAAAAATGAAGAAGATGAAGATATCACACTACTTTTTGCGAAGGCCTGAAGGAAATAGTGAATTCAATCATAGGTTTTGGAGAAGAAATTGAAGAATCTAGAATTGTTCAAAATGTACTAAGATCTCTTCCTATGATTCAACCCTAAGATATCAGCACTAGAAGAAAGATCGGATCTAAACTAATAAGCATGGATGATCTCGTGATGGAATATTCATGCAAAGATATGAGAAAGATGAGAACTTGAATAGGAAAATCTGTGATGTAAAAGAAGAAGCCTTTTAAAACATCCATGATCGTCCAAGATCAAACCAAAAGAAAAAGGAACAAGAAGAATATAGCAGCAACAGCGACGTTTCGAAGATGATGAAGAAGTGGGCCAACTTTGTCAAAAGACTAACAAGGGAACCAATGGTAGGTATGAGGTAAGCTTCCTTTAATTTGTTTTAATTGTGATGGTATGGTCATTTTGTTAACAAATGTCCTCTAAGAAAGAGAAATGATGAAGTTTACCCAAAAGCACACAAACATATAAAAGTAAAGAACTACAAAGAAAGTTTTCAAGAAAACTTTGCACCAAAGAAGACATCTCATCATCAACAAGATGAAGTCAAGGATGTATGAAATGGGAGAGTTCTCATTCATGGAAGTAGAAGACTTGGATAAATAAGACCTTGAACTATAGAATATGTGAAGAAGAAATTGAAGAGGCAGAAGTTAATTATCGAGAAGAATTACGAGGTTATAGAAGTTATCGAAAAGAAAAGAAGAAAAAACAAAGAAACTACGCTTAACTAGATAAGAAAAGACACTCAATAACTAGAAACAAATGATTACAAAATTGAAGGTTCAAATAGAAGAAGATAAAAAGAATTGAAAAAGCACTCCAAAGAACAACTAGAAGTGAAAAGACGGATCATTGAAACCCGGAGGCAGAGATTGTCACATCAAGAAAGGATATTCAAAAGAAAAATATGCTAATAGCCAAAAGTCTCCGGATGACATTATGTGAAAAATTCATCTCCTGACAAGTCCTGACTTGGATACAATCAAACAAAAGGATCAGCTCCAAAACAACAGAGCAAGAAACAACCAAAAAGTTATGCAGAAACAATCAAAGGGGATAAACAGATATACAAGGAAGATTACAAGGACGCTCCTCCACCAAGAAGATCCCGATTTAATCAACAAACGAGCAGACGTGTGCCTCGTGAAGGAGAAGGATTCATAAGAGGACCTTCTTTTACAAGATCTTCAACTACCAGGCATCAAACTATATTTTTGGTTTATAAAGTTATGCTTGTATAATTTTGGACATAAAGATACAAATTGCGAGCTAACAACATGAACACTAACTACTTTGAGAGCCATACACAAAGCGTTATTCATGAAGACCTAGTGAAACATAGAGAATAAGTTACAACAGGTTTGAACTTTGAGCACCTAAGTGGAATACAAATGTAACAATTTTGGACATGGTCAAAAATTAAAATAATGACAGTTCCTCCTAAAGAACTCAACAGAGTCACAAACAAGAATCTCAAAAAATGGCGCATGGATAAGAAAGAAAGATCAAGATATGCATGAAGAATGCACACGCTTCACAAGCAAACAGAAGAAAACGTGGTTGGTATGTTGATAGTGGATGTTCAAACACACATTGGTGATAGAGACAAGCTTACATTACGAGAGGAAAGAGATAGATCAGTCTCCCCATTTGAAATGATGATTCATCCAAAATCATTGGAAAGGCACACCGAATTGGGAACAAGAATGAAAAGGAAGAAAATGTTCTACTAGTAGAAGATAGAAACATAATCTTTAAGTGTGAGTCAAATGTGGCGACCAAGGTCATAAAGTTACTTTCTGATTCACAAAAGTGAGATAAGAAAAATATGTCTAGGAAATTACTGCTATCAAAATGCAAGAACTTCAAGCAACATATATGTGTTAAGCAAAATTGGAAATGAAAAGTTTTCCGGGAAAGTAAGACAGTTACGGCAATAAGATCAGTCATAATGCATTTTGATAACCTTGTCAAATCTGAAACAAAAGAGAAGCAGTCGAGAAATGCCCTAGATCAGGAAACCAACCAACATTTTATGCAAGCATTGCCAACAAGGAAATCAAACAAAGACCGTGTTCAAATCAAAGGAATATTCAACAATAAAACCATCGAAAATTGCGTACATCGATTCACACTGGACCAACTACAACAAAAGGCCTAAAGGTGAGATACTTTATGTTATTAGTTGATGATTAGACAAGACGACTGCAATTTTGCTTTCTCAAGAACAAATCCTGTAGCTTTTGAAAATTTCAAGATCTACAAGGAAATGAAGTTGAAATGAGATGGATTCAAGAATCAAATGATTAAGATCGAATAATGGAGAGAATTCAATCAAAGGAATTTATGACTACTACAGCAATCGAACAGAAGGCAATTCTTCGTCGCTAGGACACTCAATAGAATGGAGTTGTTGAAAGAAAGAATAGGACAAGATGCTGAAATGGTCTCAACAATGATAATGGATTCAGTTGACAGATATTTTTGACACTGCAAGTTAGCTCACATTGAAAACAAAGTAATGCCCAGAAACAACACTGATAAACTCCATACGAGCTATGCGGAAAGGAAGACCAGCAAAATGTGAAGCAATTTCAGAGTTTTTGGAACCAAACGCTACATCAAAAGAGAAGATGGCAATGGGAAAGTTTGACTCTCGTGGACAAAGGAATACTTGTCGGCTCAAGTACAAGGAAACATACAAGTGCTATAATCTAAGATTAAACAAAGTTGTGGGAAAGCATCAACGTAACAAATAATGAAACAGGCACTCAGGACCAAAGAAAGAAGAAACAAACTAATGGAACAACTATTTGAAGAAGAAGATGAAATAAGAAGAAGAGGAAGAGGAATAGAATCTGACAGAAGAGCAAGTTCAAATAAGAAGTCTCCAAAGACACCTAGCAAACGAAAGTACAGAAGAATCATCCTCAGGATCAGATTATTGGAAACAAAGATGCAGGAGTTGAGACTAGAAGAAAAAACTGTTCACCAGAACAAACACACACCTAGCACTCTTTATCTACAATTGAACTAAATTGTTTTGAAGAAGAAGATGAATTTGGAATAAGGCCATGGATGAAGAATTGGATCAAATAGGAGAAAATGGCACTTTGGGAATTGATTCTACATCCAAGAATAAGAATGTGATCGGTACAAAATGGATTTCAGAATAAATTGAATGAAGATGGACAAAGTTACAAGGAACAAAGCTAGATTGGATATGTAAAGATATAATGTGATTGAAGGAATCTCCCACTTTTGAAGAGACATATGCCCAGCTTGCCGTGAATGGAATCAATCTGTTTGCTTTTTAGCTTATGCATGTCAAAAATGTTAAAGTATATCAGATGGACATAAAATCATCTTTTTTCTGAATAAATTGAAGAAGAAGTCTACATTTGAACAACCAGAAGGACGTTGCCTGAAAACTATATGTGTGTAAATTAAAGAAGGCCTTGTATGGTCTTAAATAAGTCTTGTAGGAGCAGGAGTACCCGTGACTGGATAAGCATCTGCAACAGGCAGGGTTCAGAAAAAGGAAGTGCAGAGAGCAAATCCTTACATCAAGGTAAGTCAAGGTAATATTTTATTAATTGAAGTTTCATATGATGATATTATTTTTTGGTAGTGATGATGGACAGGTGTTTAAAATTGCAAAGACATGATGAGACTCTGCCTTGGGAAGTGAAAGAGATTACCCCAAAGGAGGTAGATTACATATCTCTTCTTTTTGAATCCATAACCCAATAGAAAAAGGCACTAGTCATACATTTTTTTCATTGGAGATATAAAATCATTTCCTTGTGAAACACAAATTTTGATCTTTTGAAAGGTTTCTCACTTGAAGTTGGTTTGCCTCATTGAGAGGAGTCTTCCCCTACTAGGGTGTCCCCTCTCTCTCACTACTTTAATTGTTGTTACAAACTTTAAACTAAATCCATTAGTGTTGCATAAACGTAGCTAGTAACACTCTCTTAACTCCTAAACTAACCCTAGACTAGCTCTCTAACTTCACTCACCTAGTCTACTAACTAGGGTGCACATTTTCAGCTACTTCTTGGCACTTTTCCATGGTTAATTTTTCTGTTGCATGTCATTGGATGCTACAGCCATAAGGCTTCAATTTTCTGTAGAAAATACATGTTATAACAGCTTGTTTTGTTCATCCTTAAAGTGTCATTTTTTCAGTCATACTTGATTTCCATACTCATTGATAATATTGTTGATTAATATTATGATTTACATGTTGATTTGATTGTCTTACTTGATGATATAAAATGTCATCTATTGCTGCAAATTAAGGACAACAAGCTTAACTTGTTGATCCATACTAACATATATTATCGCAATTTGGATTTTCTTGTGTGTCGGACAGGTACAATCATCACGAGAAGTAATACGCCTTTGGGGAAACAATCACTTGACTTAAAGGGCATCTCTTCCCACTTTTCATTCCACATAGACTTGACCTCTAGGGGCTTCACTTCCATTTCTCTCCATCTCCATCTCAATCCCCCTAGGGTCACCGGGATCGCCTCCCTAGAGTGACCTATTCACCCTTGGAGTGTGGGACCTACATCGAGGTGACATTGGGTGTAGGATTCCCAAGTTGTATCACTTGCTTTGTGGTTGGATCGGGCTTTTACCAACCTAGAAATTGCACTATAACACTACTAATATAAATGCAGTCCCAAATTATCTTATTTCTATCCTGATCAGGAACGAGCTAGTTAACAACGAAATGTAATACCATTAGAATTGGAATTATTTCATATATTCCAATAGTAGTTGATAATTACAATGTTATAAACACGTTCACAATTAGTTGCAGAATTCATTTACAGTGTCATATATGCACTCATTGGGAAACATACAACAGCATGAACATCAAGAACAAATTGCAGAAATACTACGTACAACGGAACTTTGTGATGCTCAAGCAAAAGATAAATGCACCAAGAATAGTCTCAAATACATTCACCAAAGTTATAGGTCTCTAGAATGCCTCTTGTTCTTTATTAATTTGGAAGTATGAATATTGTCTCGCCTTTACAAAATGCAAAAGTCTCCTTTCCATCACATCTCTCTCATTTTATAAAATAAGAGGAGATTGTTCACCTTTCGTGACTTTTAGTGTGTCAAATGGAAATTACAGCGCTTCATTTTACATTCCATCTGGGGCTTTACAAAATTACATGTATTCAAGATAAAAAGAATTCATTACAAAATATTATAATTAGGAGGTCTTCAACTGTTGTATCTGGTCCTTATAGTCCTTCCAAAGATTAAAGTCCTCCAAGATAGTGTCTACCCTGCTCAATTGCATATTTTCAACATCTACTTCATTGTCACATATCTAAGTCATAACCTCAACCTTCAGGCTTTGTTTTTCCTACTGAATAATTTTTTTAGCTAATGAGGCCAGCTTGATTGGTTTTATATTTTTTTCTTACAGGATCTCTTTACATAATTCCTCGATTGCTTCAATAGTATTCTTGCTGAGATCCCTTCTCCGCTCCACATATTCTATATTCAACTCAGCAGGTGTTGCTTCTGTTATATCTTCCATGATATCCATTTCGAACAGTTCCATTATGTTGTCTAGAGATCTCCATAGTCTCCTACAAATTTTGTTGACTACTTGTTGGGTGCCCTTAATGTCATTCATGATGTATTTCCCAATTTCTAAGAGAACTTGGTCCTTAATTTTCTATCTGGAGGTATAGATTGGCAGAGTATTTGATGGATCCTGGTACATATCTTGCCATTCTATGATTCTCTCATAGGCATCTTGAGCTTTCTGATACTTATCTCTTATGTTTCCCATTTGTACTCCTAGCTTGAGGTGTTCTCCTCTGTTCTTTTGATGTTCATTTAATAGAGAGACTTATTTTGCACACTTCTAAGCTCTTCATTAGCAGCTTTAGTATCTTCTTTGATTGTTTCTAAGATGATAGCTCCCTTTTGGTTTTCTTCTGTAGTCTCCTTCAAGAGATTATTTTATTGTTGCAACTTCTAAATTGTGTCTCCAATTCTCTCGTTACACATGCTTATTTCCAAGTGTTCTCCTTGTAGATGTTTTATCTATTGTGCATGTGTAGTCTTGTAGTCCTGAGCAGCTCCATTTCTTCCAAGTGTTTGAGCTTAAGAGATTTTTTCTCCTCCTGATGTAATGTCTGATTCACACTAGTCTTCTTCTCAAACTCATTAGTTAATCTATTTTCTTGGAGTTGTAATTCTCTTTGTAATTCTTCCTTGTGTAAATATTCAGTTGTGTTGGCTTCTCTTTTGAACTCATTTGTTAAGTTATCTATGATTGTGTTCATTGTTGCTTCCAGTTCATCTACTCTAGCTCTAGATATATCTAGTGCTTCTGCAACCTCATAAACTAACTTGGCATTTGCATCAACAAATGCATTAGGGACTAATGTTTTTTTTATAGCATCTTCCTTTGGATTTTTACCTGTCTTCCATTTAATTATTCTTTCAGAAGATTCTTGTCTTGAGTCTGGTTCTTCTCTTTTCCTCTTGGTTGTTCTTTTCTCAATAGCCTTGGTCTTATGGATATAATAGTATTCTCCTACAACCACTACAACACATTTTATTCCCAGTCCTAAAGATGTGAATGACATATTACTTGGGATTGTTTCCATAGGTGTGCATTCCTTAAGAGGAATAGTGACCATACTTGTGTTGGGGTTTGCTACTACTTTGCTTGGTTCACCCAGTTTCTTTTTCTTTTCCATTTCTTCCTTTTCCCCTATTTTTTCATGTGACTCATTCGTATTCTTTTTTCCTTCAAATTCGATATCCTCTTTGGTTTTATTTTCTTCCTCATTGTTCTTTTGGATTTCATCACCATTCTCCTCAGGGATTTGATTTTTATCCTTATTCAAATTCTGCTTAGAATTATTTTCTTTATTGTAACTCTCCTCTGCTTCTCTGGATTTCCTTACTCTATCTTCATCTTTTTATACCTACAACTTTTCTTTAGCCTCTATTTTCTCCTTTCCCTTTTGTATTACCACTTTGAATTGTTCTCTCACTCTAGCTCTCTCTTCATCTTCTATTTTTTGTAGGTTTTCGTTGGTTAATTCACTTTATAGTCTCTCTACTACTTCATCAAAAAATAAATCCCCTTTGAAGAGGTCTTCTGTGAAGTTTGGTTGATGAACAATTTGGGGTGTGAGCTTGACTGACTTCAAATGGTCATATATTACATTGTCGGGGTCATTTCCTTTCAAATTCCAAGTGCACAGACATACCTCTCTCAAGGTTTATGCCTACTTCTCAATGTGGCTTGTTTGACAAAGTATACTTCCCTATATGCAATGGAAAATTTGGCCAATAATTTTTGTTTTTCTCTAATAACTAGGTAGTGACCCCTTTTTCTATCGTCTGATACGCAACCTCCCTGTTGTTACGAGGGAAAAACTCTCTATGGCCAAGGGTAAACCACAACAAACAGGTATGACTGCAGAAATCAACTCAATTCAAATATATGCTATACAAACTAATGTTCAAGATAAGAAAGAGGCCTACCTCAATCCAACGTTCGATGATGTTCCACCATTGAGCACTTTGACCCAAAGATTTATAACTGCAACCAGTTCTAAACAAACAATCATAGAAAGTATATAGTGATAATATAAAGGGGTTAGCACATCAGATAAGATAATCCATTAATAAACATTACAAACATGCCCATGGATAATAATCATATATTTACACGATACCAATAGGACAGGAAAGGAGTATTTCTATTAATAATTGATCAGCAGAAGTGACAACATTACAGACTTCTGTGTCGACACGGTTCGAAACCAAGAAACCAAGTTCCTTCCAATTGGGTCTCCACCACTTCAATCCTCCACCAAAGGCAAGCTCATAGGAAAGAGGCAATGAGGTCCTCTCAACAATAGGGAAAGAGCTTGGGGGTTGAACAATGTGTTCAGACTTGAGGGACAAAGGGATGCAGACTCAATATGAAGTAATTTTTCCAGAGTAACTTTGCTCTCAAAGTTGAATGTTTTCTCCTCTTTTCCATAGCTCGAAATTGTGCTCTTATAGCCTTCAGAATGCAACAAAAGGGCTCAGTCAGAACGTTTCCAGTATATGGAAGGCCAAGGATCAAAGATCTCCTGTCGTGACATGGAAACCTGACTCCATTTTTGTATTTTCTGGCACAAATCCTGATGCACACGGGTTGTAATGGAGTAGCCTGCGTATACGCATCTTGTATAGCATATAGGGAGCGTATATGTGGAAAAATATGTATTTTTGGTTCTGGATTCATCAAAAAGGAGTGATAAGTCTGCATAGAGAAATGGAAAAAGGCCCACTGAGCAAGATATCAATGGTGAGGCAAATATTGCTATAACAAATGCCCCCTAATGTGTGAGATCATAGGAGTATATGCGATGGCCGAAATACATTATAAATAACCTAAAAGTGGAGTGGTAGAGAACCAGCTGGACGAACTCAATTGCTCATTACATTTTGTACCGACTTTGCATACATGGCTGCCAAGAATACAATGCAGATCCATGTGGAAAATATACCAAACAAGTGTTCATGGCCATGAATAGGCAAATACAGATGCGGTTACATGCCAAAAGCTGGCATAGTCACGACAAGGCCCAGTGAAACCAGTCTCAAAATCAATCTGAAGATATATGTATACCATGAAGTACAATCTGATCTCCCATGATTACTGAAGTCAAATAGGTATTGGTCCAATGAAAAAGGAAGCATCAGCTCAAGAAAGTTGCAGCCACATAGTGATGTCTTCAAGTCTTCTACACTATCCGCCAAGGGTGCAAGTCTACATCGTGTGAATAAAGGAGTTGAGGTCGAACACAATGAGACATTGTTTGATTACCGGTCATTGAGGTATATCGTTAACAAACGTGAGACATCCTACCAATAATGAAAGTAGGTATCAAGGCATCGAGTACATTCCTACAATTGTGAATAAAGGAGTCGGTGTTGAACACTTGAGGAATCCATTGATCAGGAGACGTTGATGTATTCCCATCTGTCAATGGTGAGAGAGCCTACCACTAATGACTGCAAGCTTCAAGGTACTCATAAAACTCTAGGTCCCAAATCCAGAATAAATGAATTGAAGTCGATGGAAAGAGACATGTTGAAAGGAGAGCATTAAGGCATCTCTCATCAGTCGGCACGAGGAACAAAGCAGGAGCTTCATGATTTGGTTGAGATCGGACGAAGAACATGTTCACGAACCAACAACCCTGTGCGTCTTTCGCGTGTGCCAAGTGCAAGAGGTATACAAAACAGACCCTCTAAATAGTAGCCAATGATGAAAACTGCTAACAAAGGCGAGGAACCATCAATAAGGCTAATGGCATCCAAGACACTACACGAATCACAAAGTGTGAATAGATGTCTTGTCATCGAACACAAGGGAAACCACCCAGTCAACGACGAATGATGAAATGTCGATTGTTGGGTTCAAGGTGAAATACCAATGATGAAAGTATGGCCAGGGTGCATGATAAAACCATAGTATCTATTTTACGAGTGTGAAAAAGACAAGTTCACTCGGCAATATTTTCTATTTTTTATAACGAGTTGGAAAAGAGCTTAACTAGGACTCATGACCTTTCAAATCCAATTTAACGAGTGTGAAAGGGACAAATCACTCGGCAATCTTTTCGGTTTTTTAGACGATTTGAAAAAGAGCTTAACTAAGACTCGTGACCTTTCAAATCCAATTTAACGAGTGTGAAAGGGACAAATCACTCAGCAATCTTTTTGGTTTTTTAGACAAGTCGGAAAAGAGCTTAACTAAGACTCGTAACCTTTCAAGTCCAATGTAACGAGTGTGAAAGGAACAAATCACTTGGCAATCTTTTCAGTTTTTGAACGAGTCGAAAAAAGCTTAACTCGGACTCGTTGGGAGATTCTAGGCGAAAATTCATGGGGGAGGCCAAGGCTCATGTGCTGGACTTCTGTAGAATGTCATTATATTACGAAGAACCGACACAAGCTCGGGAAGACCCAAAGCTCTCCAAGTCGAGGAGGACAAAGTGCTAACGGAGGGTATCGTCTCTGTGGTATATCGGATAATGTCTCTTCCTAGAAAAGACATAGGTGGAGGCATTGGATACCTCACAAGACCATCCCAATCAAAGGGAACCTCGTCAAGACTTGGAGGGAGAGAATTCGGGAAGAGTAAAACTCTCTCTTCTTCAGAAGGTGAAGTACTAGAAATGCTAAGGACATGGCATAGAAGGTATAGAACCAGAACCAGAAGGGCGGGATCGACCAAAAATTGCATTGGCGCGACCGCTTCCTTAGACTTGTCACTCTCCAAAAGAAGAGTGGGGTCGATCAAAGATTGCATCGATACAACCACTTCTTCAACCATTGGTTGAATAGGATGCAAGACAACAAGGTCAAGGAGTGCATCACCCCAAAAAACAGGAGTGTTGTCGATCAAAGATTGCATCGACACAACCGTTGGTTGAACAAGATGTGAGTCAACAAGGTCAAAAGACGCATCACCCCCGAACATAGGAGAGGTGACGGTTGAAGATTGCATCGACACGACCACAGGTTTGAATGGGATGTGAGACAACGTGGTCAAAGGACACATCAACCCCTAAAGAAAAAGGGGTGTCAGCCGAAGATTGCATCGGCATGACTGTTGTATCGACCAAAGAAATAACGGAGTGTGGGGAAACCATAGATGAATCAGAACCTAAAGGGCTCTCAAGTGAGAACCAAGCTTCCGATATCCCGGCAATAATAGGACACAAATGAGTAAGGTGGTTTCCTTCACAAGTCCTGCAAAGGAATCTAGGCTTACATTTGAGACATCTAGGCTTCTCAATCATATGAATGCCCCTATCATGACTTGCAGTGGCTGGTGACATGCTCCCAGCATGACATGCAGAGGCTAGTAGCAAATCTCCAACATGACTTGCAGAGGTTGGTGATGAATCCCCAACATGACTAGCAGAGGTTGGTGATGTATGTGTAGTGTGACTAGCAGTGACCAGACTCGTACCCCCAACATGACTTGCAGTGGCTAGCTGCAGGTCTTCAACATGACTTGTAGAGGTTGTCGACCAATCTCCAACATGACTAGCAGAGGTTGGTGATACAATGCAAGTATGACACACAGTGACTGGACTTGTTTCCCCAGCGTGACTTGCAGCGACTGGTTGCAGGTCTTCAACGTGACTTGCAAAGGTTGTCGACCAATCTCCAACATGACTAGCAGAGGTTGGTGATATAATGCCAGTATGACACACAGTGACTGGACTTGTGCCCCTAGCGTGACTTGCAGTGGCTAGTTACAGATCTTTAGCGTGACTTGCAGAGGTTGTCGACCAATCTCCACCATGACTAGCAGAGGTTGGTGATATAATGCCAGTATGACACACAGTGATTGGACTTGTGCCCCGAGCGTGACTTGCAGCGGTTGGTTGCAGGTCTTCAACGTGACTTGCATAGGTTGTCAACCAATCTCCAACATGAATAGCATAGGTTGGAAATATAATGCCAGTATGACACGTGGTGACTGGACTTGTGGCAGTGGTGAATTGCGGCATTTGAGTCCAAGGTGCATGGAAAGATTGATTTTGAGAAATTGCAGGCCAAGAAGGATCTTGGTTTATATCATGTCCCTGTCCGGCAGGATAGTATCCTCCTCCATACTGATTCATGAAGGGTTGTAAGGGCATCGACACTAAGAAAGTCACTTGTGAAGAAACCAAATCATGATAAGGATTACTCGAGTGAGGATGTATATCTCCCCCAAACGAAGGAACTTCGTGAAGGGGGTTGCCCATACTATAAGGATGACTTCCTCCGGATGGAACACCAGAGGACAGACGTAGGTCCTCCATGGGAAAAGTGTTCATAGGAACTGACATAGTGGAGGAAGGATAAGTGGACGGAGTGTAAAAAGTAGAATGATTGCTTAATTGGGCACTTACTTCTCTCATAGTGGACTCGTAGGAAGGAAGATTCCAACCTCCTACCGTAAGAGGTGTTTGAAGGATATGACTCCCACCAAACGGAGAGGGATCAGAAGGAGGCATCATGCCCCCAAACCCAAAACTTGTATTCACATAAGGAGGCGAGACAGAGGGTAGTAAGTGCGAAAAAATATCGAGCATACCATGAGAAAAATGATTAGAGACCCAAGGCGTTGACTGAGTATTATAATTCTACATACCATAATGCAAAGTGGAAGGATCCGTCCCCATGAAATGAGTGGACATCATGGGGGGTAGCAGTAAACGAGGGATAAAAAGGAACTCCATTGTCCATGATAACAGAGAATCAGCATGAAATCCTAAGGCCAACTAGTAGTCAAAGAGCACTCCAAAAGTCAAACAGCCAATATGCATGCAAACGGGCTAAAGTGGTTGAGTGGCCTCCCTCGCTAAAGAAGATATGCCTCGTCCAAGAGGGACTTGAGACTCCCCGCTAAAGTTTGGAGGTAACAGAATCATTTATAGGGGCCCTCGTGGGCTTAACAACCAGTCGGTCAGATCCCCCCGGAGAGGTAATCCTCCATAAAGGTTGTGTGTTGTTTGACCCCTATTTGACCCAGGATACAAGCAGAATAACCCCTGCGAGTAACCTATGAGATACCTAAGTCAAGCAACTAATAAACCACTATATAACCAATGCACATGTGAGAAATTGTAAGTCTGGATTACCGTATGGGCAGGGTAGCAAGGCCTGAAACCTTGAAAGCACTGCCTTTCACAGAGGTATGGGTACTAGCAAGATCCCCAAATACGAATAAATCCACAGAAATATCTCTGACGCTAGGCCAGTATCCAGGGGTTATCCCTTCAACTAAATTCGTGCAACCTTGTGATTAACTCCGGTGTGAGCGGAGCCTCCTGATCTTACCAATTATACAATAGAATTCTCAACTCCCTGTCTCAGACACATATGTTGATTTAATTTCCTTGGAGAAGTTTAGTCACAAAATCCTATTCCAAGGCACTAAATCCTAGACTAGTTTGTTCACCCTAAAAATAAAATCGTGACTCATCAATTTTAGTTTAAAGCGTAAATTTTATTGGTCGTGATTACTCAAAAGGGTATGGAGGTGAAACTCATGATGTTATGACTGCAAGAAAATAAATATGAATATAATGCAAAGTCTACCTTAACTTTTTCAATGAATGATATGCTAATAAAACAGTGCAATTTTCAGTTTCAACTCTGCAATTCAGAAGTAAAATGCAACCTTTCACTAAACGCACTAAACTAATGATAAAAATTCAAAGACAAAAATGCTAACCAATGCAAAATGCCTATTTTTTTGTATTTTCAATATACTGAAAAAGAAAATGCATGAACTAATAAGCAACCTGATATATAAATTCTACTGTGTATAAAAGAAATAACTCAAGCGGAATATCAAGCAGCCAAGCAAACAGCCCAGTGTACAAGGACAAATCAAAAAATGAAAAACAATGAGAAAGACTATGCCCAAAAATTCAACTCCAAACAGGTTTCCTGTCATCCCATAGAATCTCAACAGGCACTACAGAGACCTAAGAAGGCTCAGCAATCATCAACTCCCACCCAACAACCACCAAACCAAGCAACCAAGCAAGGAAACAAGGTGTACGTGATTGTTCAGGAGAACAGAGTGTATATACGCAGCTTGCAGTGAGACATCAAGCATGTATACGCGACTGTCAAGGAAAAAGGAGCGTATAGGCTTTAAAACAAGGCCATGCAAGGGCAAAAAGGTTGAAAACTCAAACCCAGAGTGAACAGAATCTGTTAAGCAGTGATACGACAAGAAACACAAAGGAAAAAGAGCAATGCAAGAAGAAAAAATGCTTCAACCCTTAGAAGGAAGATCTCTCCCCAGCGGAGTCGCATATTTTGTTACGAGGGAAAAACTCTCTATGGCCAAGGGTAAACCACAAAAAACAGGTATGACTGCAGATATCAACTCAATTCCAATATATGCTATACAAACTAATGTGCAAGATAAGAAAGAGGCCTACCTTGATCCAACGTTCAATGATGTTCCACCATTGAGCACTTTGACCCAAAGCTTTATACCTGCAACCAGTTCTAAACAAACAAGCAGAGCAAGTATATAGTGATGATATAAAGGGGTTAGCACATCAGATAGCATAATCCATTAATAAACATTACAAACATGCCCATGGATAATAATCATATATTTGCACAATACCAATAGGACGGGAAAGGATTATTTCTATTAATAATTGATCAGCAGAAGTGACAATATTATAGACTTCTGTGTCGGCATGGTTCAAAACCAAGAAACCAAGTTCCTTCCAACTAGGTCTCCACCACTTCAATCCTCCATCGAAGGCAAGCTCATAGGAAAGAGGCAATGAGGTCCTCTCAACAATAGGGAAAGAGCTTGGGGGCTGAACACTGTGTTCAGACTTGAGGGACAAAGGGATGCAGACTCAATATGAAGTAATTTCTCCAGAGTAACTTTGCCCTCAAAGTTGAATGCTTTCTCCTATTTTCCATAGCTCAAAATTGTGCTCTTATAGCCTTCAGAATGCAACTGAAGGGCCGAGTCGGAATGTTTCCAGTATATGGAAGGCCAAGAATCAGAGATATCCTGCCATGACATGGAAACCCGACTCCATTTTTGTATTTTTTGGCACAAATCCCGATGTACGCGAGTTGTAGTGGAGCAGCCTTTGTATACGCATCTTGTATAGCAGATAGGGAGCATATATGTGGAAAAATATGTATTTTTGGTTATGGATTCATCAAAAAAGGGTGATAAGTCTGCATAGGGAAATGGAAAAAGGCCCTTTGTGCAAGATAGCAATGGTGAGGCAAATCTTGCTATAACACCTGCCCAATAATGTGTCTGGTACATATTTGGGCAACAAATGTGGTGGTCCAATGCTCCCATATACCCTAATGTAAGTATAATATTTCTTCATATACCCGTCCCCTATTTCTTTTAGGGTTGCAATGGCTTCTTGGGATATCTTATCTAGATAGACTCTGAAAATCACTATGTACAGAGGGGATAGAAAGTAATCACTTATGTTGTATAGATGTATTTTGTAATTCACATCGCACAACTCAGAGCAATAGATATGAATAAGAGGTTTATCAGGGTTCCAACTCCATTCAAAAGCAAGGAAGTTGTGTGAAGAACAGATTGCATCAATCAAATATGCTAACATATAGAAACCAGAGTTTTTCATACTTGTAGCTTCCTTTACCCTATTGAATATGTTGTAAGTTAGGATGGTTTCCTAATTAAATACCTGCGTGGTCTTTACCACAGTATAAGTCATCAGAAACCATTTCATTCTGAAGTGGGTGTTGGTCTCTTCACCGTATAGTCTGCAGATCATTGTGTTGAGCAATCGGTATGGTCTTTTCAGGTACACTGTGGGAATATATCTTTCTCCTTGCTTAAATGGTATTTCTTCTCCGACGAACCAATATTCCATTAGATCCTCAAAATATTTATGGTCCACTCTGAACTTGCCAAAAATGACTTATCTAATAATAATGTGGGTTCATGGGTTTTGTATCTCGATCTAATATTTGAGGGCTTCAAGGAGGCGATTGGAACATTTGACTTATTGACGATATTATTTGATTATTTTTGAAGATGGGTGAAGCACCATCGACCAATGTCGTTATAGGGAAAAGGCATTGGGCGATATGCTAGAGTATGAATGCCAATTTTCCCTATATTTTGGTATTCATCTATATCCTCGTCATCAAACGGATAATACTCATTTTGGAATATTCGATAAATTTCATGGTACTTGGGTGAGTGTTCTCTTCCATCTGTGAAATGGGTGTTTGTAACCATGAGAGAGCCTAGGGTGAGGGCAGGTGCAAGCCCAGTTGCTACCAAGTTTCTTTCTCTTCTGGTCATCGTGTGGGACATCTCGTCGCCTTACTGTGATGTTCCATAAAAGACCATAATTAGTTTACCTTAAAACTACTCAAAGAAAATGTTAGACTCAAAACGCACAGTATACATACCTATTCATTGAAGGCTTTCAAACAATTCGAAGTAATTCTATGATCGTAGTGTGGGCACTTATACTTTCACAAGTCTCATAGATATAGTAACAAGTGCCACTGCAGTGAAAATGTCCCTGTTGATATGATTTTCCATGTTGATTATGTGAATATGTTTAAGTGTGAAATGGAACCAAATGTGTTCAGTTGGAGACCAAGTTAATGTGTGAAAAGGAAACAAATGTGTCTAGTTGGAGACCAAGTTTATGTCTGAAATGCACTGCAGCGTGAAGACGAAGAGAAAACATTGACCACTTAACACACTGTTTGTAACACCATGTTTCCCCCAGTTTGTAAAAATAACTATACTGGCCAAGAACTGTGGCTAACCCAAAAATGTGAATGTGTGATGTGAATCGCCCTTGTGAAAAAGGTCGATGAATGTGAATAATATTATGAATATATATTGCAGGACTGCTGAGAGGGGATATGCTGAAAAAGAGACCACGGTGGCTGGAGAAAGGTGGTGGAAGGCACCTGGAATGGTGGCATTAACTTCCACCGAAACCAATACCGTATTTGGACTTCACTGGCCCGGAGAACCAAGAGCGGCTCGCTGGCCCCGAATTAAATGACTCGTCAAGATTGGTAAGTAAAGGGCTCCTCATGAGTAATGAGGGATGGGGGGTGAACCGCCCATCCGTAGAGTCCTCAGACCTGACCACTACGAGGAAAGTCGTGCCACATGCAACCTCGCCGAACAGAGAAAAGGCAAGAAGTGTGGGCAATCAAGGGCAGATGCGAGGGAAAGAGGAAGAGGAACTCTAGAAAAACATAGAGTGAGTGATAGCAAAGAAGGAGAGTAACCTTCATTCTCAGTCACTGGAAAATAGAGACGCAGTCTCGCAGCATCGTGGTCTCAGCTCGGGGGTGGCTAGTGGTAAATCTGTTGGGAGTCGTTGAGCCTACGGTTGGGTGGAAACGAGCACCCCTCTCAGCAGTTGCAATCACATCTGGTGTTATTTCTGATAAGTGTTTTACATCTTGCATCT
>SNQJ01S0049337.1:93065-103267 GCA_010110895.2 Picea sitchensis | reverse complement strand
GAGGAAGAATGATCCTCTTGAAATCCTGAAATAGCAGCGAAGGAATTACCGTGTTCGCTTCGCAAGAGTCGTCAAGGAGGCATTGGACGGTCAGAATTCTCCGTGGAGAATTCGCGAAGTCCCAAGAGCCGTCAGATCTTGCAGAGGAGCAGGGAAGATACGGTAAGCCTATTTTCAAGTTTTAAGTTCGGGAGAAATCGGACCGTAGGATCTCAGTTGACAAGAACCGTTGGATCACTCGCGTAAACTCATTTTTTGGATTCGCGAGTCGAAGGGTTAAAACCCTTGCCTCAAGATTCACGAGATCGCAAAAGGCGAAGTCCCGAAGGGGCGAAAGGATTTGTGTGAGCCAGTTATTGGTGAAGTGCATCGGAACTCGGTATTTCGGGGTTTCGTGGGTTGAAGAACCGAAATCTTAGCATCAAGATTCGCGAAGTCGCGAAGTCGAAAAGTCCAAAAAGGCGAGAAGTTTCGTCGTGGGACCCGCGTTGACGACGTGTCGAAATTTCGGCATTTCGTCATATCGGCGGATAGGAGGTCGAGACTTTTGTCCCGAAAGTCCCGAAGTCGCGAGTTGCGATAAGGAGTAGCGAGGAATTCGGGATCTTGGCACTTCGGGTGTCGGGATACAAAGGAGGTAGCGCTTCGGGAAGCGAAGTCGCGAAGTGCCAAAGCTGGGGACGAGGGACACGTGGTAGAACCGCAAGGTGGGCCCGTGCGATAGATAGGTGGACACGTGTCACCTAGTGAAAGGAGTCAACACCCGTTGACCTCTCGCGTCTCGGGGATTTGTGAGATAAGGGAACGAGAGTTCAACCCTTCGACTTGCGAAGTCGCGAATAGCGAGAACACGAGAGGGAAAGCTAACATTGCTTCTCAGGGTTTCGTGAAGGGAAGGTGCCAAGGTTGGGCGCCTAGACTTAGCGAGTGGCGAAGTCGCGAGAAGGTCAGGACCGTCCATCTGAGGAGGACAGGTGGCAGAAATCGAGGGATCTCACGAACTCGGAGGTTCGTAAGATGAGAGCCCAGGAGTTGGGTGCTCCAAGTCGCGAGTGGCGAAATCGCGAGGAGCAAGGATAGTCGTTGGATCCAGGTCAAGGGAGGACCGTTGGATCAGGAGCTTCATCACGCCTTCGGAGGTTCGGAGGTTGAGAGAACCTCTTCTCGACATCAGAAGTCGCGAAGTGTCGAGAGCCGAGGCACGAGTGTGGACACGTGGCAGAACAACAAGGTGGGGCCCACGTGGTTGACAGGCGGACACGCGTCGCCTGGGAAAGAGGAGTCAACACTCTATTGACTTCTCGCGTCTCGGGGATTCGCAAGATACGAGCACGGGAGCTCGACGCTACAACTCGCGAAGTGGCGAATTGCGAGAACTGTGAAAGGAAGGTCAACCCTCGCTGACTTCCAAGTTTCGAAGGTTCGCACGGGAAGAGCACGGAGATTCAACCCTTCGACTTTTGAATTCGCGAATTGCGACGGGAGCTAGTGTTTAGCCTAGCCGGTGGTCACGCGCAGAGAGCGCTGACAGAAGGGAGCTATACCCATTTCGTGATCTCAGGTATCGCGAGATTGGAAAGGAGGAGTCGAGAGCTTCGACTCGAGAACTCGCGAGATGGCGAGTTGCGACAAGCGCCTTTGGGAATAGGTCGTGATCATAGCGCGGTGGTCGCTTGGGAGTCGTGGAGCTCGCGCCCAGTGCTGTTCGCACAGGGGAACTTCCGAAGGACCTGTGGATCAATTGAATGGAGATTTCAGCAAGAAATCGAAGGAGCCGCTTCGACTCATAAAAGAAACTGAACGATCCTTAAGACCCGGAGGTCGCGCAGAGACTCTATCGAAGCAGAGGTGGCATCTGCATCCTGTGCTAAGTTCTGTAGGTTTTCGGGGGTTCTGTCCCTCGAGAAAAGGCAAAAATTTATTACGCCGCGGCGGGGTATGTGTCACTGTTAAGTAGTGACAGAGGACTTGTCATCGAAGAGTTCTACGTCTAGAGTTCTCCATCAATCAGATCGGAAAATAAAGTTGAGGAAAATAACTAGCATCTGACTGAAGTCAAAGTCTGGTGGCATGATCGCTCCTCAGATTGACCTCGTATATCACATCGGAAAAAAGTTTAAGTGTGTGCAAGTGAAGTTGGATTTCCGATCTCCCGGTGACCCCGGTGCCCCAATCATCAAAAGCCCCGAAATCCTAATCTACCGGATTGGCCCCATATTATCTCAAAACCCTAACTTGGGAAATTCTTATTATTAATGGACTTCTTGAACTACGGGACTTTCTCCTTAATTGGTTACGCAGTCATCTCAAGACAAAATTTATTAAATTTTTAGATGTAACAGCGTTGTAAACTACAGTGGAATGATTACAAATTCTATATAATGCATAAGGTTACTCGTTGTGGATCGAAGACGAATTACGAACATGAACTTTCTTTGTTTCTTTCTTTCGTTGTGGATCGAAGACGAATTAAACTGCACAGGCTGCTCTCATCCCTCCACTCACAACTGTGAAGTGATTTTGGCTTGAAGCCTTTGTAAAGGGCCACAGAACAAACTTCTCTCTTGTAAGACAAAATTATTAATGGTGCTTTTACGCTATTGATTCATGCACTCTCCTCTACACCCGTCATTTTATTTTTTTTAATTACGCCCCTCTCTGCGCAATTGTGGTTCCGTCGCTACGTCAAGAAAGGTTCCTCACAGAGGTTCTGGTTCCAATTTCTGGTTCCCCGAATTTTTATTACGAACTAAAGAAATCGAAGTTCTTTAATAACGATATTGTTTCTGTAATGATATCATTAACAAATGTAGGAAGAAATAAATACACCTACAATATAGCGTGCAGTGAGCAACAATGCTAATACTCCCATCACAACCGTCTGTCATTTCCACTGTACATGTAAAAATAAAATTTGTTGGGCAGAGTCGATAAAATCTATGTAAAACCCAAGGCGGATTTACTGGCCAACTATATTAAACTAACCTCAAGTTTACATTCCAAAACAGAACGCAAGACAGAAACTATGTCCATCTTGGGAGTGAAGTGTTGAATTCCAAGAAGGCCTTTTAATTACTGCAGGGACATTATAACAGTTGCACCTTCCATGAATCCCATAAGAGTTTCCCCTGACAGAAATTCGATTATAAATCCCAACATGTTACAATTGTCCCGGGCTTCAAGGGGTCAGCCTTATTCCATCCTTCAAAACAGAATTGATACATTGGTTGTGTTACAAGAGCAAAGGGATCACAAAGCTAAACATAAATTTGCAGCTCATCAACAGATTGTAAAAAATATGGTTCGATAAACACAAGGCTGGTGACAAATGTTTTTTAGATAAGTGATATGGTCCTTAATGGGACAAAGTCAACGAGCCTAAGGCCATATTCTTAAGAAATACTTCACTTGATTGTTTTGCACAAGCAATCAAATGTATTTGATTTTGATTTCTTGGATTTGATTTGATTTGATTTTTTACATAGTTACATTTACCTTTTCTTAGTTTATATGTTTGGAGTATTTTTCATTTTCCATAATTGATTTTCAGGTCTATTGAGTTCTCAACACATGTTGAAATAAGGGACCTAATTCTTGGTTGCAAACCTGATTCTTGTTTCTATCAAAAGCAAAAAGAGTCATCAATGAATTGAATAAGGAGCTAGATAATGGTTTATAATTTTGTTTATATGCAATTTTGGAAACATCAAATGCAAGTGTCAGTGGAGGGACTAGTTGTTACCAATCACAAGCTGTTAAATAAGTCATAAGCGTCACAGAGATGACCTAAGTAATGAGAAAAGGTTGATGGATGTCATTATTCTTATGAAAGGATAAACCTAATGCCTAAGTACTTAATTCATATCTTCACTAACAAATATCATCCTCGGAATTTCAAAGGTTTTGTTTCACTTGATTCTCCCCTTAAAAGAAAAAATGGTAGTATTGTTATAGATAATAAAAAAAAAGAGTAAATAAAGAACCTTTTAAAGGGTGTTCAAAGAAGGGAATTAGATCAACTTGAAACATACTTTCTAATGAGGAATTGCATATATCTCCATCGGGGCTATCGAGAATCGCTAGTAGTGGAGCAAGGTCTGTGATATCAAGGTGACCATGTCGATGCTATGAATGCTTGCTAGTAGTGGAGCAAAACTGAAAGAATCATAGTCACTTAGAGATCTCTAAAACCTCCTAACAATGGAAGTGTGATCTAAGTCAATTTCTTTCTCAAAGCTTAAAGTTATCAATCAAAAGGGATTATCATTTTGCTTCGCTAAACAACTAAATCTTTTCATTACAAAGAAAATTTTCATTTCAAGTTAAGTATAAGAGAATCTATGAACTTTTTTTTCTTCAAATTTAGATTTCGGCTTTCCCTCCAATTGAAATCAATGTGTTTTGTTTGAAGGTATGTATGCAAAGATTCTAGGTACGTCGAGTGAATCACCGTTTGTTGAGTCCATAACATATCCTAAAAAAAATTACAAATTTTTTGTACCACTTTTTCTTTAGTTGCTTTCCCTGTCTTAAAAAATAGTCTTTTTCTTAGATTTTATTGATTTTCATATAAGTAGGTCATCCTTCATCTAGCCCCTTTGCTTAAGAAAACCCAAAAAAAATCTAAGTCTTTTAACTTCATCCAATTAGTTTTCTATAGGTCATTAACAACTTCTCAAACTTTCATTGGCAACGAAAAGTCACTTTCTATGCCGATGGAAAGTTAAAAAATGAACTGATGAGAGAGTTAAAAAATGCATCTATGGAAAAGTTAAAAATTGCACTAGTAGAAAAAAATGTATGAAAAGTTTTTATTTCCACCGATCATTGGCTGGATTTTCAACTTTGCATTGATACAAAGTTTTAAAATCCAACGATTGGAAAGTTTTAACATGCGCTAAAGTATTGTTGATGAGCGCTCAATAGCATTGACAACCAACTTTGGGAGGAATGAAAATTCCTATATCATAGCAATTGAAAATTTAAAATGTAGCTGGTAAATCTTATCACTGCAGGTTTTAAACTTTCATTCTCCAAAGTTTCCAAACTCGGTCGATGACCATAATTTGAACAAATTTGAAAAATCCGTACAAGCGCTCATCTGAAAAACCTTACTTGAGGTCATTTTCGAAATGGTCACAAAACAAGATCAAAATGTTGTAGAATACGCATCTCTCGACCTCAAAACTTTATCAAAACACCAAAGTGGAAATTGATTGTCGATAGGAACTTCAAACAATCTGTTGATAATCGTTTTTCGAGCCTCATCCCCATTAATTTTTCAAGATTTTCATAATTCAATCAAGTTTGAATTTGATTTGGAACTGATGGTGCAAGATTGTGTCTAATTTCTCCATAAGTTTTTGATTTTCTACCAATTGAGCCATCCAATTAAGGATTGTGCACTGAGCTAAGAGTTGAGTTCTGTGAATTGAGAATTGATTGTTCAAGAGTTTGTTTCTAGTTGAATCTAGTGAGGACACATATCTCCTAACATAGTTTGTTTGGTCTTGTAGTTTCTTCACAGCTTGCATGTGGCAATTGGGTTTCTATTACAAAGTTCAAAGACACTAACCCTTACTTGTCATCTTTATACAACATTACTATCAAATCAACCTCCAAGTATGTTTCGACAACCTAGTCTTTTCAAGTTTCAAGTGAATGATTATTCTATTGTAACTAAAGAAGTTGAGAATTGTACATTCTATTTTTGAAAAGGAAAACACATAATATCCTCTTCTTCTCAAATTCTTGTCAAGTCATTATGATTTTATCTTTTAGGATTAGTTAACTCAAGGAAGAATCAAATGTTGTATAATTTAAGGGAAAATTTGTCTTTTACTCTTCTTCCAGACATAATGCCTCCAAGGACAGATTCCACTAGAATGCCCATGAAATCCCCCAAGGGGAAAAATCCTATGGAACACACAGAGTAGTCACAACAAACAAACATCGATGTTGAAACCTATTTAGAAGAGTATGTTTTGGTCATCTAGATACCAAAGCTAGAGCTAGAACCACTAAGACATGTCTTCAAGGATACTGAGGCCATTACATGTTCTCAACTCCTCTTCCTGGGATGGGAAGTATTGTATAAAAAAAATCCTATAGAATATTACCTTGACATAGTACCCCTTAGTGATCCTAAGATGAGGGGGGTAGATGATATGGTCTTTATCAATATAATAAAATCCCACCTATATTATGTTGCAACGAGAACACCAATCATTCCTTGTTCAAAGGCCTCTAATTGGATAATATCGCACACTGAGAATAGGACCATTTTGAATGAGTAGGGAAAATGCATAAGTTCCTACCTAGAATCTAAGCTAGAGAGATAGTATATGTTGCTACAACCTGAGGTATACATGGTCAAAGGCTTTATGGATTAGTTTAATGAAGAACATGACACAAAGAGTATCCTCTCTACCTAGTGAGTTGAGGACAAGAGCTTTCTTGGAAAAGGTGATGGGATATATTCCATTATTATTTTGAGAGATCCTTACATGTACACAATGGCTCTAATAGCTAGGTTATATGGTGAGAAGGATTACATACATTTCAAAGATGTTTGGTGACCATCGGCATACACCATGGTCACCATTAGTTGAATGTTCAATTGAGCAACTATTATTTTATATTCCTTAAATAGAATGATAAAAAGATTGTAAAAGGCCAAAGTTGAGCCAAGGGTTGTACCCACATTCTATATGGCCTATTACCTCATGGATGTGATTTTTTCTACAAATGCTTTTTCAGTGTAAATTTGATTTGGCATATCTCAGAGTCCTAAATGCACATGTATTATCAAGTTCTTTGGGGAAATAAGTACAAGAGACATTTTTTTACAACAACACCAAATATGTTTGGGTAATCTAACTATTGTTTAAAAAAGTCGTTTAAAAATGTATTGAATTATTTTACAATGAAAAAATAAATGTTGATTTTTTTGTTATAGATATAATGGTGTAAAAAATACCACAATCTAATACATATCTATGGAGAAATACTTGTAATAACCACATCCGGAACTACTAGCCACCCAAAAAATCTACTATTCCAAATGCAACATGTTCGATCCTAAGCAGGGTGGCAGGTGCAAGAGGGATGTTTTTGGCCCCAAAGGAACAGTGGAACTCATTTTTTCTTGGAGTTTAGGTCAAGCCTCCAACAATCAAGCATAGGCTTATGCCTTGTTGCAAGGGGTTCAGATAGCAAGTGGTCATCAAGTTCAACAGCTTCACATATTGGGGGATTCAAAAAACACAATCTGGTACTTCATCCAAGGATCTTCTTCGAATGATGAAAAATTGTGTTCAATAGTTTGAAGGATCAAATATTCGTTGAAGAACATTTCGCGAGAAAAATGTTATCATATTCTCCGAGAAAATAATGGATTAATTATGAAAATGTGGCAATTACTTTAGAAAAAGGGGTTTCAGAGATCAATGGGAAACCATGCTTCAAGCCAATCCCTTGATGACAATTTTCAATCACACTATCACCAAAAGTAACCATGTGGCACTTGCTTGTTTATTCACCCCTCGCGCCCATTTCAAGCTCACGGTGGGAATTTATCGCAGGTTCGAAGGATGGCAACCTGATTACAGTTTAATGTGCTCGTCGGTTTTGAGTGGCACATGAATTTCAGCTATGGTTCGTCTAGATACTTCTTGTAATTAATGCAATGCTTTTCACTCCTAATTCTCGACATATATTATAGAGTCTACTCAGTGTGGCATTGTGTAGCTAAATCTATTAAAGAAGCCATCGTATACTTAGCATATGTAAGGATCAGTAGCTTATCAAAGCCTCAAAATTTTGACATGGCTTTCTCTAGGCTCCTCTTTTTGTAACTCTCTATGTGTGCTTTGGCCGCACTTTTTTGCGAATACAAAACCCCCAGTTTTTGTTAAAAAAACATATGAGATCCTAAAACCTATTTTATCTTGTCAGTATTGGGAAAAAAGAATTAAAAGAAAAATCAAATGGGGCATTATTGGTATCTAAGGGAGAATATTAGTCTTGGTAATGAAATGATGATATTGGTTTATTGTGTTAGAAGTTGAACACTTTTAAGCATTTTTTGAGTTAACGGGCTTGTTAAAGCATATATGTTTAGTGTTAAGCACATATATTGTTTATTCACTAATTGAATAAGAAAAAATGTATAGGAAATTCAAAATTTGTTTTTTAAAGAGCAAATACTTTACATATGAAACTTATACAAAACTCAATCTATTCGTCGTAAATGACATAAAAGAAGGTATTGTAAGTTATATTTATGCTTTTGTTATTTTGTTATCAATTATGTAATATTGAAAATGTCTTGAAGATTTTTATAACATGTTTATTACTAAAATGTTATAATGTTTAATAAGATTTGGCTATGTCAATTTCACATATGAATAAAAATTACTAGGCTAGTGCCATACAATGGCAATGATATGCACATAGATTACATCAACAATATTCAATATAATCAATAAACACATTTGGAAAAATTCCATGAAGGAAGGAGCATGCCCCCCAAGATTTGAATCTAGGTCATTATCATAACAGTCGCTCTAACTTGTTGCTAGACCATAACGCAACAAACTTGAAAAAGAGAAACATGGGGGTCGGCTCCGATCCACTTATGTGCGCATGTGTCTAAGTTATGATGATTTTATGAAATACCTCAATTCGATGGTCACATGAGGAAAATGAACTTCCAAAAGCTAATTTTTAGACTATAAGGCCTTCATATGTCGATGAATCACCCTATAACATATCTCTAAAAAATTATGTAGTCAAGGTTGAAAACTTTGTCTCCTTTTGCAACACCTTGATACAAATCTTGCAAAGTCAAAAGTAGTCAATCCTATTGTGAAAATTGACCTTTAGCACACGAACACAATCAATGATATTTTTATAATGCAACAGTCTCCCAATAAAGTCTTGTGGTAGCTAGGCTAAGATTAGGGGTGTTCAACCCCTAATATTTGATATTGTGTTCGAATTTAATGACATGTTCCATGATCAACCCAATAACTCCACACTAGCAAATAGAGAAAAAGACACCGAGAATATATTTTGGGTATTGAAACATACCATAAAGAATTCAGTGTATCATCATATCATATTACATCACATATGGATGAATCTCAAGAATCCAAGAGGTAGGAAATACTAAACACACCTGAAGAGGTGATTACTCCAATTCGATACATTGCAAATGAATAAATTGTTGATGAATGCAGCTATGGGAGACATCCTCCAGCTTACAAAACTATGAGATGTGGAACATAACAGCTATGTGAGTCTTTCTCTCAGCTTACAAACTTGAGAGAAAGCCCCTAAGAAGGGTTCGAGGTTCATGCCTGGGACAGAGCCAAGAACATAGAGATGACCTCCTCCATGATGTGAGTGAGAAGAACTCCAGANAAAAGCGATCTGTTGAGTTAGGGCGTGCCTATGGCTGAGCACAAGGTGAACGTGTGAAATCCCAAAAGTGTTGGGCACATCGTCATGTGATCAGAAATGAAGATGATGTGATAGCCTCCTTTGAGTAGCAGAGTTGACGAGAAGACTCCAGATGATTCTCCTGTCGGTGGCAGTGGGAAAGTAGATCTATAGAGTGGACGTGCCTATGGACGAGCACAGGTGAACGTATGAAGACATGGTTCTTCTGTGTAATGCAATGAATCAGAGCTATGACATCCCTATGGATGTGCCCCTAGTGGATGAGCACTAGCGGGTGTATCAGATCCTTTGTTATATATTGTTCAAGAGTCAGACCTACCTGTAACCCTAATTGTCATGTAAAGGGTACAAGTCGGCCCTACCATTAATGTCTAATATTAAATGTAAAAGATAATTAATATTAATATTAATTATAATAATAATAATAATAATAAACATATTATGTCTTAAGAGAGGTCGGCCCTATTGTGCCAATAGACACTTCAGTTGATAGGACAAGTCTAATATAAGTAAAGGGAAATCTCCCACTGTAGACACACACCTCACTTGTGAGTTTGGAAATTTCAGCAAGTACACTTCTTTGGCAAAAGGTGTGCACCTCTCTTGGGCGCTAGAGTTCTAGGGTTTTATGCACCCTCTTGTGTGCTAGGTATTTCTTGTTGGTAAAGGTCTTTCTCTTGAAGATTATAGCAAAGGATTTGGCTGGGTTTTCTTCCCTTGTTGAGAAGGGTTTCCCA
>SNQJ01S0049337.1:82623-93015 GCA_010110895.2 Picea sitchensis | reverse complement strand
TTTTATGCACCCTCTTGTGTGCTAGGTATTTCTTGTTGGTAAAGGTCTTTCTCTTGAAGATTATAGCAAAGGATTTGGCTGGGTTTTCTTCCCTTGTTGAGAAGGGTTTCCCAGGATACATTTTGTGTTCTTGTGCATGGTGCATCTTCTTGTGATCTTGGTTATTGCAGCATTTATGATTATGGTTAAATGATGAAATGGAATGAACTTCATGTTTAACCTAATGCTTATGAAAAATCAACATGGTATCAGAGCATAGGTCTTGAAAGAGCCCATTGCACAAGCATCTACCAAGTCTCATCCTTTACCAATCATCCCTCCTCTTCTGCAAAACCGTATGACCCTCCTAGGGTTTCCAGAAAATATGTATGACCCTCTCCTTTTGGGTGTTTCAGCCCCTTAAAACTTGGACGTTGGGGCTACTTTCAGCGCAGAAGAGTACGACCTCTTCCAACGCATCTCCAGAAGCTCTCAAAACGAAATTCCGAGAAATTTTGAGTTTTGGCCCTAGGGTTTCTAGGGTGCCGAAATCTCCTGCAGAGTATTAATTCTGGTTTTTTGAAGAAACGTTTCATGAATCAGCAAGCATCTCTGTGACACTATCAAATTGATTGTTGGCAGTCATAAGTCCAATATAATCCAGTCCACAAGGATTCAAGAAAAAATGGAGAACAGAACTCCAATGGAAGATAGACTTGATGGAGCAAGCAACTTCCGCCCCTGGAAATCAAAGCTTCTAATCACTCTTGAAGAAGAAGATCTCCTGGATGCAACAACTAAAACTCTACCAGAAACAACCATTGATTTAGAGAAGAAAGTAAGAAAAGAAGATGATGTCAGAGCAAGGAAAATAATCATCTACTCAGTAAGAGATCACCTCTTGCCCCGGATTGCCAATCTGAAGACTGCCTATGATATGTATAAAACATTGAAAGTGATAACACTCTCAGAGCTCTTACCTTGAAGAGTTAACTCCAAAGTACCGAGATGACGAAAGATGACACAGTTGCACTCTTCTTCATGAAGCTAGCAGAAATTAAAGAACATCTAGAGACCATTGGAGAAATCATGTCTGATAGAGAACTTGTCTTAACCATTCTTCAGAATCTTCCAAAATCATGGGAGCCTTTCATTCAGAGCATCAATGGAAGAGAAGCTCTACCAACCTTTGAGTGTCTATGGACAAATTTCACCCAAGAAGAACTTAGACTTAGAAATAGAGTGGAAGACTCTCTAGAAGAAAATCATGCTCTCGCACTTCATACAAGAAAGGGAGGAAAATTCAAAAGGAACTTCAGGCAAACATTTAAAGAAGAAAAGTCTTCATCCAATCCAGGATATCAAAGAAGAGATGTTTCAAAAGTTCAGTGTTTCAGATATGACAAGTATGGACACATTGCTAGAAATTGTCCAACCAGAAAGAAGGGAAAAAAATATGTTACCACTGTTGATATTGATCCAAATCCACCTCAAGTAAGCGAAGAGAAGAGAGACGAGAAGTACTTTCTCTAGAAGAACATTGCTACAAACTAGGTAAAATATTTTTTGTTCCAAAATTTTATAGTTGCATGTTTCAATTAAAAGAAGGATATTACTCCTTATACTAAAAGAGCTCTCAAAAGGACTTGGACCACTATCCCTGGTACGGAAGTCCAAAAGTTATTCAAATTGTTCATTGTACAAGAACAAGCAAAAATATTATTCTTGAAAGGAAGATACACCTTCAAGATTCAGAGAATCTCAAAATAAAGATTGACAGTGAAAACAAATATCTTATCCCCCTTCAACAGTTCAGAGGGAGACATACCTTAATTAAGTTGATCCAATTGTTTCAGCTGATACATATTCAGAGATATTGCAATAAGGTCTAAAAGGCCCCACCTAGACTCACTCTGCAAGAGGCAGAGAAACATACAAGCCTCTCAAGGCACATTCCGAGAAGGCAAAAGAAATTTTTGAGCTATCCTTCAGTCATGACCCACTTCATTGATGCTAAGACACCTTGTCCTATAGAAGCAACAAGAGAACCGGTATAGCAAGATGCCATAACAGAAGAATACCAATATATCTTAAAAGAATGATGCATAAGATATTATTCAAGGACCAAAAAGGGAAGTCCGTGGTAACTTCTAGGTGGATCTATATGATCAAGCATGCAGCTGATGAAAGTGTCGAGAAATACAAAACGAGATCTATAGCTAGAGGTTTCTCACAAACAGAGGGAGTTGTCTATGATAAGACACTTGATCCAATGAACCCGATATACTTCTATCTGTACCTCCATCCATGAGTTGGAAACTATATCAGATAGATAGATTCTTGATAAGTTTGGATTTCAGCGAGAGTGTTGTTGATCCAAGCCTATATCATTATTGTATTGGTGACGAGAGCCTGATCCTAATGACTTATTCAAAAAGCGTTGTTGTTACAAGTAATCCTTGACTTCTGAATACAAGATGAAGAATCTGAGTATGATGCACTACTTCTTGGGACAAGAAGTATGACAGATGACCTATAAGATTTTCTTGAGTCAAGGAAAATATACAATGAAAATATTAAAGAAGTTCAGTATGACTGAATGCAAAATCCATTGTGATGGATTTAAAGAAGAAGATTGATGATAATTCAAACGAGACTGATCCACAGTTGATTGGATCACTAATGTATCTGGTCAACACCAAACTTGATTCATACCATGCAGTGAATGTGCCTAGTCATTTCATGAGTCAACCGAGACAGACTCACTAGACAAATAGCAAAACATGTATTGAGATATATATAAGGCCCAGATGGATATGGCCTAAGATATGCCTCCAGTATAAACTTGAGTTTGCAAGATATGTCGATTTAGATTGAGCAGAAAGTACAGTGGACCAAAAGAACACATCTGATTGTTGTTCTACCATAAAGTTTTTCATGGTTTCTTGATGAAGCAGGAAACAAAACTATGTGGCCTTGAGTACCAGAAAAGCAGAGTATATAGCATCGAGTATGCGAAGCAATGTAGCTTCACAAGCTTCTAACACATTTCCTTGACCATGAGATGGATCTTATGATGATAACCGATAGTCGTGTGTAAAGCTCCTTGAGAACCCAATGATTATTGATGGATCGAAACACGATGAGTTGAAATATCCTTATATCATAGATATGATGCAAAAGAAAATTGTAGACTTGCAGTACCTTCCTAAACCTGAGCAGATTGCAGACATTTACACCAAATAAACTTGGTGAAGAATGTCTTCCGAGTTAAGAGGGAGTATGGATGACTTTAGCCAAAATCAAAATAGTACATTTGTATGAGACTTGGCTTGATGAAGAATGCCTCCCTAGCTAAGAGGGAGTGTTGATGAATGCGGCTATCAAAGACATCCTCCAACTTACAAACCTATGAGATGTGGAACATCGCAACTATGTGAGTCTTTATCTCAGCTTACAAGCCTGAGAGAAAGCCCCTAAGAAGGGTTCGAGGTTCCTGCCTGGGACAGAGCCAGGAACATAGAGATGACCTCCTCCATGACGTGAGTGAGAAGAACTCCAGATGATCATCCGATGGAAAAGCGATCTGTTAAGTTAGGATGTGCCTGTGGCTAAGCATAAGGTGAACGTGTGAAATCCCAAAAGTGTTGGGCACATCGTCATGTGATCATAAATGAAGATGATGTGATAGCCTCCTCTGAGCAACAGAGTTGACAAGAAGACTCCAAATGATTCTCTTGTCGGTGGCAGTGGGAAAGCACATCTGTAGAGTGGACGTGCATGTGGACGAGCACAGGTGAACGTATGAAAACTTGGTTCTTCTGTGTAATGCAGTGAATCGGAGCTATAACATCCCTATGGATGTGCCCCTAGTGGATGAGAACTAGCGAGTGTATCAGATCCTTTGCTATATATTGTTCAAGAGTCAGACCTACCTGTAACCCTAATTGTCATGTAAAGGGTACAGGTCGGCCCTACCATTAATATGTCTAATATTAAATGTAAAAGATAATTAATATTAATATTAATTATTATAATAATAATAATAAACATATTATGTCTTAAGAGAGCTCAGCCCTGTTGTGCCAATAGACACTTTAGTTCATAGGACAAGTCTAATATAAGTAAAGGGAAATCTCCCATCGTAGACACACACCTCACTTGTGAGTTTGGAAATTTCAGCAAGTACACTTCTTTGGCAAAAGGTATGCACCTCTCTTGGCCACTAGAGTTCTAGGGTTTTATGCACCCTCTTGTGTGCTAGGTATTTCTTGTTGGTAAAGGTCTTTCTCTTGAAGATTATAGCAAAGGATTTGGCTGGGCTTTCTTCCCTTGTTGAGAAGGGTTTCCCACGATACATTTTGTGTTCTTGTGCATGGTGCCTCTTCTTGTGATCTTGGTTATTGCAGCATTTATGATTATGGTTAAATGATGAAATGGAATGAACTTCATGTTTAACCTAATGCTTATGAAAAATCAACATAAATGACTTTTTAATTTATACCATTTAGTCTTCCTTAAGTGTTACAACAACCTTCCTTCAATTTGGCCACCTAAGTATGGTCAAATCCCATCCAAGTGGTCCCACTAACCTCAAATTGCCTGATAAGCTGGTTTTACACACATTCTAACAAAGAAAAGCATAGAAAAAAGTACACTTATTGAGTTATTTGAAGCCTCGAGAAGGGATAAGATGACCTCTCTCTAGAAGAATACTAAGTGAAGGCCAAATATCCCAAGTTCTTTAATTATTCTCACCCCCAATACAATGAGACAACATGCACTCGAGACTTATGAAATCAACAAGAAATAACAGCAAATTAACAGCATTAAAAAACAATGAGACAATATGTATCTAAGGTTGCCAAATTTGCAAAAGGTTAAAGCTATAATAGACCCTAAAATCAATAAGACAGTTGTTCATTTGATCCTCTTATGACAAACATAAACAAAGGGAAGCAGACCTATAAAGACACGTAATTTGGTTTACTACAGCCATTTCTTCAACATTCAAATACAGGAAGTTAAGCATAAATGAACTATGCAAAATTGAGTTCAAAATCTCTTACGAAGGCTAGCATCTTATAGTAGCCAGAAACATGAATGTAAATAAAATCTGTAATTATACAAATGACATAATGGAATACTCCAACCCCAACAAATGCAGGGGTTTCTTTCATTAAGTGTATGGGTTTTCTTTGAAGAATTACAAACTCTAAGAATCAGCCTCTGTCTCCTCTTCTTCTTCCTTGGGAAATTTTGTTGTCTCCCTTTTCTATCTCTTTGGATCTCTTTTATGGACTTGGAGATGGACCATAATAATTAAAGTCTCTTAAAATAATCTAATAATCTATTACAATCAGGAAGTCGAAGGGCTTTCTCACAAGTTGGATTTAAAACCCTTTCTAAAAAATAACTTTGCTATTTCTAAACCGACCATTAAGTTATCTAGGTCATATAGAACCATGAAACCAACTTGACCCATCTCCCTAGGACTCAATAATTCTATTAGATACATTTTGCTGATCACTTCCTAAACTCAAGATAATTTCATTACTTTGGTGCAGCCTTCATGTTCGATTCGCTTTGAATTTCTTTGGTAGGTGGGGACCATAGTAAGCATATGCTTCTAATCATTAACATTTTCGATGAACTCACAGAGGAACTTACATTTGATGATCATTAGAAAAAAAGAGATGGCCACTTAAGATTTTACATGCCAGAGGTTGATTCCAGAAATGAAATCAACGGTTTTTCTTTCTTCAAATCTTACACATCTTCGTAACTTTATATGGAGGTATTGTTGACTAAACTAACAGAATCACCAAGGCACTATAAGAGAAATCTATTGAAGGAAATAAATAAGGTTCTCTTTCTGCTCAAGCAATCTTCAGTCATTGCATTCATCCAGATGTCTGGTATTCCCAAATCAACTAGATATTTCATTCTAGTTTTTGGAGCCACTTCAGCTGTACATGCAACAGACAATTTATTTGAGGAAAACTACACAACTCAATATTATTGATATCAAAGTGCCTAATAATACACAGAAACACAATGGCATACCTTCCATGTATACATCACAATGAAGGCCAAGGTGTCTGCTGACCAGACCACAGAAAATGATCTCCAATAAAATGGAAGAATAACATTGACAAGTGGTATGAGAAGGAAAAGATAGTTCAATGCTTCTTTTTCCTCCTTTGAACAATCACGTGCTCGTAGAGAAGGAATTGCTACGACAACAAAATAGAGACAACTAAACATAAGCACAAACATCACTAAAACGTACAAATTTGCAAGTGCATTTTGAAGGAGGATTTTAATCTCCATCATCTTACACTGAGTACTAATTTAACAGAAGCAAGACAAAACAAAACACTTGAAACTAGCAACAAATGAGTTACAATCTGAAACATTCTAAAGTAGATATATAATCACATCGCAGTAGACACTAAACCTGAAATGCATGCAATCTGCATAGGAAAATGAAAATGCTAGGCTGTTGATTGCCCTTGGCCATATAAATAGCATTGCACTTTAAGTTAAGTTAACAATCTTAAAGAGTATCTAACATAAAGGCCATATAAATAAGTTAAGTTGCTTTATTACTTGCATAAACACCACCTTATTCTTCTCCTCCCTTTGAATTTTTATGTTTATGATTGTTAACTTCCACTAGTTTTTATAACCGTGTCCTCAATGAAGATATGATGTCGACTGGTACCATTACCATCTGGAAATTACACAATTTCATCTCCTCAATGTCACCATCTTCCGAGACACAGCAAGCTTTGCAACCAGTTGTAGATGATAGAATAATTAATGACACTCTATATCTATGGTATGCAATGTAAAAGGCTCAAGGTACTCTCATATACAAAAGTCAATGGAAAGCAATCTGTTTGTGTTAGATGTGTTTACATTGCAGCCAAACAGATCCTTCACCATAATTTTTAAATGCCACTGGAACCAAGAAATTTGTGAGGGAGACTATATCAGAGAATCTAGTGAGCATTGTGTCCAAGGTGAAGGATTGATAAGTAGGGAAGTACTTAAAAATTTGGCAGGAAGTATGACATAGGGAAGGTACAAAATTAAGATCTCGAAACAAATTGGTACATGGTGATTTATGAATATGATGACAGAGAAGAAATGAGATTGTGTGACCAACACAAGGTAACGGTAACACATGACATCAAATTTTCAGGGAGGACATGCTTATCAAAACTAACAAAGGTTAACAATGATAACGTAAAACGATAAAACTCAAAGGGAGGAGAAGAAAAACAAGGTGTGAAGGCAAAGAATAAAGCGATGAAAAAGTAAAGGAAGACTGCTTGCTCATGTGTGCTGCCTACACACTGTGTCTTGGCTGTAAGTGACAATTTGAATTAGTATTCTCAGCCAATCTTTTATTTGGATGGCCATTATGTAAGGTGCTCTCTCATATACTTTTGGAGTGTTCAGTTTACTCTTTCAAACATTAAAAAAAAAAGGAATACTTTATAGCTTCAAAGAGTATGTTCAACACTCAAAATATCTGAGAGTACATAATGGCCATACAAATAAAAACTCTAATAGGCACTCACAGCCAAGGCAGAGTGTATAGATAGCAGATGCGAACAGCATCTCCTTTTACATTTTTATTGCTTTATTCTTTACCTTAAACACCTCCTTATTCTTCTACTCTATTTGAGTATTATGATTATGATTGTTTAACTTTGACAGTTTGCCATCTGGATATAACACAATTTCATTTCTTCACTGTCACCGTCTTCATAAATCACAATGTACCGATTTTTTTCTTTTTAGTATTTCTTACAAAAAAATTTAAGTACTTCCCTACCCATCAACCATTCACCTTGGCCATAATCCTCACTGTATTCTAACAGAGATTTTGTCACAGATTTCTTGGTTGCCATATCATTTAAATATTCTTAAGGATCCATTTGACTGTAGTCACTGTTGCAGAACTAGAGTTGTTCTGCAAGGTCTACCCTCGCTAGAGGTTCACATCTATTGCAGTTTCGAACTATAAGACTTAAACAAAATTTTCTTAGCTGCAGATTCTTGGTTCTCTACTGTCTATATAATGGATTTATTTCTTTGTAGTATTTCTTACAAAAAAATTTAAGTACTTCCCTACCCATCAACCATTCACCTTGGCCATAATCCTCACTGTATTCTAATAGAGATTTTGTCACAGATTTCTTGGTTGCCATATCATTTAAATATTCTTAAGGATCCATCTGACTGTAGTCACTGTTGCAGAACTAGAGTTGTTCTGCAAGGTCTACCCTCGCTAGAGGTTCACATCTATTGCAGTTCCGAACTATAAGACTTAAACAAAATTTTCTTAGCTGCAGATTCTTGGTTCTCTACTGTCTATATAACGGATTTATTTCTTTGTAGTATTTCTTACAAAAAAATTTAAGTACTTCCCTACCCATCAACCATTCACCTTGGCCATAATCCTCACTGTATTCTAATAGAGATTTTGTCGCAGATTTCTTGGTTGTCGTATCATTTAAAAATTCTGAAGGATCCATTTGACTTTAGTCTCTGTTGCAGAACTAGAGGTTGTTCTGCAAGGTCCACCCTCACTAGAGGTTCACATCTATTGCAGTTCCGAACTATAAGACTTAAACAAAATTTTCTTATTTACAGATTCTTGGTTCTCTACTGTCTCAATACAATTATGGATGCATAGATAGGTACACCTACCACACTTGCGAAACAATCACACATCGTCTATGAATTGAAAGGGAAAGCCTATCATAAAGGTTTAAATACAAGGAAGTACCTTAAGACAAAATGACCAGTACCTGGGCATCATTCATCAACATGAAGCAAAAGGTGGAAGACATTCCAAGAATATCACTCACTCTTAGAAAATTCGATCAAGAGAATGTCAATCCAGTTTCTCAGGGATAATGGCTTGAGATTGAAATTGAGCTTTATAATGCACTTAAAGGATTGTAAGAATAATGAATTTTGGAATGAAAATCATCAAAAGACAATTCCACAGTGGATGATAATGGGAATACATAATGAAGAAGTCAAAGCAGTGTTAATGGAAGACAACGCAGAATTTGAGNGTCCCCCCGTCCCGGGGACGTGGGGAACACGTCCCCTGCGTCCCCCACCCTGGGGGACGCATCCCCGTGGAACACTGCTAATAACTCAATATTAAATATTCTCTTGAGCCGACATGTCTCCTAGGGTTAGTATCCAACGTTTTAGGGTTTCTCTTGCTTCCCGGAATATTCTAGTCTTGTCAAAGGTACACGTGGAGGTTAATACCTCCCGCAACTACCATAATATCAACACTCCATTGGATGAGTAGGTCGGTGATAGTATTTTCTAGTAGATGAGCGGTTTGGTGGCAACATTCTTTCAATAGACGAGAATTTTAGTGATCACTTTCCTTCAGGGATGAGGAGCTTAGAGTTGATTCCTATACTGGATTTTTCTTCCAGCACTTCCTTTTTGGATGGGTAGTTTTATATTGTAGTCTCCCAGATGATGAGCAGTTTGGTGGAAACATTCTTCCAGTGGATTTTTGGGTCTGCTTTTGTATTGAGTTGGGTCATCACAAGTCCTCTCTCTCTTCTTCCATCTACGATTGACTCTTCATGGAGTTGGGTATACCCATTCACATTTATACCCTCTCTCTTGTATTTATGCCTCTTTACAACACTTCTTTATCAAATGGATAGATGAAGATCATATCCCCTGGATGATGAGCAATTCAATTGTGGCATTTCTTCAGGAGTTGAGCAGTTCTATGTTGATGAGGGCATAGTTTTAAAAACCGAAACCGGTACCGGAACCGGTTGAGAGTCCAACCTGAATCGGAATCGGAACCGGTAATGAACCGGTTTTTTAAAAAATACATAAAATATTTAAATTTTAACGAAAAAAATATATTTTTAAGATTTTAAATCATGTTTCGAAAGCATTAGAGACAACATATCCAAAGTATGCTCATGAATATATCAAAACGACACCAAGTGCAATACATATCTAGAGATCATAACATAAATACATAATCAAGGAGGCTCTAAATGGCCTCTACAACATCAAATAACATACTAAGTTAGAGTCACTGATACTATAGGTGGGAATGCCAACGAAAAATACAAAATAGCCATAGGGTAAATACTAGAACCGTAGATGGAAGAATCTCATAGCACATGAGTCGTGACTGTCAATAGTCCTCCATGTCATAATCATCAAGATTGGCATCACTACCACTGCTCTCTTCTCCTCCTCCTCCTCCTCCTCCTCCTCCCCTATATCCAATGCAATTCGTGCATTTTTTGATGTGGACTCTGGAGGATGACCCCTCAAGAGGATCACCATCATCAAAAGTGATCGGCTCTAGCACTAGTTCATTAAGATCCAAGT